>BMAO01011034.1:0-124197 GCA_019973975.1 Trichonephila clavata | reverse complement strand
CGCAACCTATAAATTAAAGACAATTTTCGTAAAAACATGAATATGTTTCAAAATTAAAATAAATTTCCTCACTTTTTCCCTCACACATTCATGGAAGATTGGCAATCTTGTAGCGGTCATGTAATGTGAATCATTTATTTTTAGATTCGTCATTCTGTGAATAAGAAGAAACTGAAAATGATATATGAATAAAAGGCAATCATTACTTTGTATAATATATTTTTAATCATATTTAATTTAAGAATTTTATGGTGTTGGCAGGAATCACGAAGTAATTACATAAAAATTATGTGAAAGGTGCTGCAAAGTATCTTGGAAGAAACAATTATTTGTAATTTCTTTTCAATGTTACTACGAAGTAAATACTGTTTTTCCCTCTGTGTATTCGCGAGATTTCAGTACTAATCCTCAGGAAACTATGGGGCTAGCATTTATACTATTTCACAGCCTTTTCAGGAAAAACACATGATAGTTATATATTAATTAGTTCGACTATAAAAAGTCTATATATATATATATATAGATTTGTAAATGTAGGAGAAGGAATTGCCAAGTGGTCACGTAAGTATCGCCGGAGAATTACTTCACGAACTTAGCGCGCGTTTAACAGATATAAATTATAAGAGTAAATTGTTAGAGTGACAATTGAAGATAATAGATTCAGTACCGACAAGAGGTTAGCAAGTGTTCGTCTCCTTGTCCATTCTGGTAGACGGGAATATTAGAATTGTGTGTTAGGATTAATCGACGTTTTAGAGAATCACTCCAAGGTTTCTACTTATAATTAAACTTGTGATTGTTTAAGTGTTTGTCAGTCCTGAATAAATATAATTGTTATTATGACTTTTGTTGGTGATGATATGTTTCCTCCCACACTTAGAGACGCGCCGGGAGGAGTGAGCGGGGTCCAAAATAGGACCCAGCCACCACACCTCCTTTTTTAAATTTAAAACACAAACTTATTTGGTTTTTAATGAAATTTTAAATAATACGTTTTTGCAATTCAATATTTTCGAAAATATATTATGCAAATAATCAATTCTTAAAAACCAAATCAAACCAACTATTAATATTACTTATAAATTAGACTAAGTTATAGTTTTTAACTGTTTTATTTACACAATACATATATTTTTTTCTTTGCCATTAGTAGTCTAGAGGTTAAATCTTTCAAATTTTTTCCCTTTAATCTTTTAAACTTCAACCATCGTCTTTTCAATATTGTAAACAGGAAGAGAAAAAAAAAAATCCTTTCTTGTGAGATTGTAGAAAATTCGTTGAGGCACGAACAAAAAATTTCCGCCGGAATTCCGGGGCATTGAGAAGAAAACGGGGATACATTGCAAAGGGGGCTCGATCGGGGAAAGGGCACGTGTCTTCTATGTTCAAATTTACAGCCCCTTATCTTACCCCTGTGGATTCTGATAGAAACCAAGGCTTTCTCGAATGCTTTTTAACGGAAAAATCGAATAATAGATTTTTTTTTTTTTGGCATAGTATAATTCTGCTATTTGCCACTTTTTGCAATGATGAATTTTTTTCAAGAAATACCAATTTTCAATTAGAAAAAAAAAAAAAAAAAGTAGAAAAATATTAAAATTGAAGTTAAGCATTTACAACATAGAAGTAATAATTTTAGAATGGAGAAATAATATTAATTATTTTTATTATAAACATGGAAACTTTTAATTATTTCATCGAAATGTAAAAAGGTATTCAAAATTCTTATTATTCAAAATTCTTATTCTCAGAACTGTCCATGGAAAATAATCACTGGAATAATATTCAAGGGAATTAGACTTGGGTATCAACTGACAAATTTCAGAATCTGAACTGCTAGAAATAATCACTAAATTCACACATTCAACATATAATTTTACTATAAGGATCATAACTTATTTTGAAGGCAATCATGTGATTTTAAAGAAATATTGTACAAATATATCATTTAACAAATACAAAATTTTACAAACAGTTCCTAAATATCTCGAGCTGATATTATTAGCAGCTGCGAAATACATAACTGCAAACAAGGAAGATATAAATAATGTTTATTGAGAAATGTTGTGTCATATCCCTTGGATTCGGAATAATTTATTTTGAAAATATTTTACAGATATTTTTATTAGTTTATCTGTTAACACAATTATTTTAATTATGGTAAACTAATTCTTTTCTTTAATTCTGTATTTATTTTAATCTAAACCGTACTTTTTTCGCAATGTTAATGCAATTGAGAATCTGGTGCGGCTTAGAGTTGAAAGCGGAAAAAATTGTTGGATGGGGAAATTGAACATGATAATGACGGAAAGAACAATTACAAATTCACTTAAGTAAGGGGTGGCCAACCCTTGGCACGGCTGTGTAACAGTGGCACCTGAAGACTTATTGAAAAATTAAGAAAAAAATTTAACCAATTTTTTAGTTTTATTAAAATTCAGTTGTCTCAGACAAAAAAAAAAACAAAAAAAAAACATCAAAATTTATTTTTTATACACTTTGTTGAATCACTATAATAATTGTAATATAGAATTAATACGCTGAATTTTAGAAGGTTGGATCAAGAAGCAATTTTCCAAATTTACATGATTTGGTTTTCAGATATTGTTGTAGGTTTGAATCCACTTGTTTGTGAACAAGTTTTTTCTTTCATAAACGTAATAAAATCAAATATTGCTCAAAATTAAATGATACGCACCTAGTGCAACCTAATTTTGTTGGAAACTTCAAGAGTTAATCCTAATATGAATGACTTTAAAAAACTAGAAATTCAAAAACCAAATTAAGAAAGTGCTGATTGTTTAATAATTATTTAGAATTAAATGCTTTAAGTTACTCATTTTTATTTTATATCTAACTTAACTGATTTGAACAAGCAAAAAGTTTATATTAACAATAGAACTGTACTTGTCTTATTTATTATATTATTTTAAAATTTCCTCTACTTAGACTTGCATAAAAATGGGGTATTTGCGTATAAATTCTATAATAAGCCTAAGTAACGCCTTTTCCCATTTTCATGTTTTTTGTTTGTTGGAAACACGGCATGG
The DNA here is from genome assembly GCA_019973975.1 of Trichonephila clavata. Taxonomy (NCBI): domain Eukaryota; kingdom Metazoa; phylum Arthropoda; class Arachnida; order Araneae; family Nephilidae; genus Trichonephila; species Trichonephila clavata. The sequence goes on along the minus strand of BMAO01011034.1, from coordinate 121,147 downwards.
GGTGGCATGTGGAAGTGGCACGCATAATTTTTTTTATCAGATGGTGGCATTCTGCCCAAAAAGGTTGGCCACCCCTGACTTTAGTTTTTGAAAGTTTTTTAATTCTGGTAAAATAAATTATTCACTACTTATTGGTTTTCAGCTTATTCTTTTTTAAAAATTTTTCGTAAAAATGTCAGATGTTCATTATAAACATTTTACACTATTTTTAACTTTTTCACAAAAATGTGCTGAGAATTTGGGGGGCGGCATACGATAGCGGCTTAGATTGAAATAAATACAGTATTTTTAATTTTGCCCTTAGTACCTAAGGGTAAAAGGATTACGCAGATGGTTATGCTTTCTATGGGATATTTTTCCCTGTTTAGAATTCTCCAATTGTTCTTTTCATTTATTGCAGTTAGAGGAACTTTTTTTTTTTGAAGTGATATCTTCTTTAGGCGCGTTTTGCTGAAGAGTGAACTTGAATGACGCATCTCGCTCGGAAATGTAACGCTCATTTGGCTTTTTACAAGCTTTTATTTAACTTGCAATGTATGTATGTATGCATGCATGCATACATACATACATACATAATTACATTGTAATCTGTTCGGGTGGAATCTTGCAACTAAATTTTGAAGCTGATATCTTCAACCGATTGAGCTGAAATTTTGTATACACGTTTAGTTTGGATGACAATGCATATTTTGACTATTTATATTCCGATATTGCAATTAGTTAAAAAGATATTAATTAAAAACCTTAAAACGCATAATTGTTTTACCCCTGTGAGCTGTTTATTCCGCTATGCTCAGCGACGCAAAATGAAGAACTAAGAATGATTTTTTTTTTGAGTTTTGACGTTTTTAAAACAGCAATCTAATTTTTTTTTAAAACTCAGACAAAAAAATAATTACAGAATCGGAAAAATCATTTATTTCGCCACGATACGGTGCAATTTTTTTTACAAAATACTAATATTTGTATTTTTTACGATTTTTTTTAATGAGCAAAATCGATACGTTTTTCTGAAAATGATGTCTAAATTGTTGCGCATGAATTTTTTTTCATTTAAATGAATCGGCATTCCTTACTACAACAGCTCATGCTTTGCTCTTTTAGAATTAGTCATTTAAAAAATAAAATGTCGAAAACCTTTTTTTTTACGATTTTTCAAAAACTAGTCAAAATTTTAATTAAACATTTAATAACTTCATCATTTATGAAGATAATCTCACGAAACTTTTTTTCGTGTGTAGAACAATATTACCCAAGATCTATACAAAGATAGAAAAAAATTGCTTAAAAATTACGGATTTAAAAAAAAATTGTGTTTTTTGACTGATACCCTTTTTGCGAGAATTGATTCAGCTAAACCAGGCATGGTGAACCAGCGTTGAATGAGATGAACAGGCTGAGAAGCCTGTCCAGCGATAACTAAAAAGTAAAAAAAAACCCTTTTAAAAACAAGCTTTTATTTAAACGCACTAAAAAGAATAAAATAAACTTTTCCTTTAAAACTTTCTTCGCTTTTAACTTATTACGTCATTTCACAATTTATATGATATAAAAGCTTGTCGCGAGATTTACCTGTAGAGATAAACAAGTAAAATAAATAACTTGATCTGATTGATCTTAATTTTTAAAAATTTCCAACTAAGTAAATGCGAGTACTTTTACCTTGCGATAAGCTTTTTTTCATACAAATTGTGCAATGCCGTTATAAGTTCCTAGTAAAAAAGTTTTAAAGGAAAGTTTTATTTTATTCTTTTTAGCGCGTTTAAATAATAAATTGTTTTTTAAAAAGTTTTTTTAGTTCGTCTTTCGTCGGAAATCGTGTTTAGACAGGGTCGATCAAGATTCAATAGTTCGCGACACACACATCTCTAAAAAAAATCACGTGACCAAAAATGAGGTGTTTTCCCTGGGTTTTGAGAAATTCTATCTTCCCTCTAGTGTGCTAATATAGTTAGTTTTTTGTTTCCCAAAAGATGAACAATTGATACAAACTTCGAAGAAGACAATCGCTAGGGAATTTGAAAATAAATCAGATGATATATTTATGTTGAAGAGTATCAAGTTTTAATGTACATAGCGGGTTATTGCGTGCATAATATAAAATTCGAATGATCCTATTGCAGATATGTATTTGTGTAGATAAAAAAAAAATCAATTTCGATTCAGAAAATGTCGAAGGGACAAAATATTTGAGCCTTCTGGATAGAAGAGGTTTAAAAATACCCACAGATTATTGTTATGAAAATCATTTCAACGCAACATTTTATTTTTAATTTGTTAATATCGAAAAGATTCGAGTCAAAATATCTTAAAGTTGATTGCCAATGTCGAGTCTTGCTTTACAAACATATCTGGAATGACATGAATTGTGGAATGTCTTGTATTCGTTTCATTCATCTTCTGTAAACTATAACACACCTGCATTTTCATATTTTTGAAAAAAATATTCATTACATTCGGGAATATATGCTTAAATAATTATTCAAAGTAGCGCAGTGAAGAAATTTTATCGGCGAAGGATAATCGAAAAATGGAGAAATTTAAGGTCAATTAAATTAATGTTTGCTTTTTATATTTCCCTGTTTTATTTATTTAAATATTCAATTATAGATTCGTATTTTATTCAATGTGCATGTACTTCATAATTCATTTTTTATACTATATAGAGAATGGATGTAGCATCAAATACTACAGAATCACATTTGGGTTTAATCAATCATGTATTGGAAAAATTTATACAGCGAAATGTAGAGCAGAAAATGGGCAAATGATTCTAATGATTGCTTTTTATATTTCACTAAATCAAAGTGTTAAGAAAATTATCGAATTCATTCACAAAAATTTAGTTTGCCTACCCTGAAGCCGGATCGGCTCTCTGAACAAATTACCAATGATTTTAAGAGGGGATTTAATGTAGAATTTTTTTTCAAAAGACAAATCAAAAACATTAATTTTTAAAATCAATATTCAATTTAACTATCTCAAATGAACCAAGTGAAAGCTCGACGAAGTAGAACAACGCTTGACGGACTTTTTTTTTTAGATATTTAAATAATTTTGAATCCATAAAGTATTTACAACCCATTTCATCTACAATAAACCTATTGTTGTTTCCTTCTTAGAATATAATTAATGCACAAATATGATTGTGTATTTTGCAAAAAATATTACTTAATGAGTATAGAGATATGAATAAATAATTTTATATGACAATTTTAATATCCCCCTTGTTTTTTATTCACCGAACTAGCTCCTGAAATAACATTACAAGATTTGAAGTTTTCACTTCTATCGTGTCGTCATAAGCACACACTTTTTTTCTTTATAAAGTTTTATATTTTTAAGAGTTAAATTCATAACTTAATGCGTTATCTGTAATTCGGTATTCAAGAACATTTGGAAACATTATTAACTATTATTATTTTGGACTAATTTTTCTTCGGGAGAAGAAAAAAAAAAGGTCTAAATCAGTTTTGCATTAAAATGGATCACCTTCAAGAATTAACTTTTAATGAGATATTTTTAATCAATATATGAATATATAAGGATTAAAACAGCTATAAAAAAATCAAAATTAATAATATTTTCTTAAAAATGAAAAAATAAAATAGTGTTTAAATTTTAATATTTTTACGATCCCCATACGGAGATTTTAGAATGTTACATATACGTCTCTCTTGTCATACATAAATTTAATAAAATATAAAATTTTTCAAAAATATCAAATATTTTCAAAGCAAAAAAAAAAAAAAGCGTTATTTTAAAATAATTGTACTGTTACACAACTTTTTGGGCATATATAATTTATCCAGCCAAAAATTTAAAAATAAATTAATAAATAATAAATAAATAAAATAAATCCCGTAAAATCCGGCGTATAACGCGCACTCATACTTTCAAGCTGGATTTTTTAATTTTTAGGTATATTCGCCGTATAACGCGCACCCTTTTTTTACAAAAGAATCAGACCCTTCTGGTACGTGTTCCCAGAGGGCGTGTACAATGCCCGTATGTTTTTAAGTCATTTATTTGAGTTATTATTCCAAAATTTTGAAAAAATAGTATACTATTAGAAGCAGAACCCTTTAACTTCATTAAGTATGCTATTTCTTACAAATATATAGCATTGTGATCTATGTAGGCTTAATTTTTCTTATGCTCATCTCTATTTTATTTTGAAGCTATCATTTTTATACCAGGATAAAACGCGCCCCAGTAAATTTCGATATCAATTTCTGTGTTAAAAATGCTCGTTATACGCCGAATTTTACGGCAAATAAAAAATAAATAAAAACTGCTTTCATGGTTTGAAAAATTTACTTCTCCTTGAAATCTTAGCTCAATAAATAAATGTAAAGATACAAACTTTGATTTATGTGTAAATTTTTATTAATTTATTCATTCCTTACAAATTTTAAAAGGATGGATTTAGTATGGTCATTTTCCGTGTTGTCTTTTCCCCTTGAAATCAATTAAGTGTAACATATTTTTGTTTATATACTTGACCTATGAATGAAATTTTAGAGGTATATTATTCAAGGGGTCTCAGGGGTGTTAACTTTGTCGTGAATGCTGAAAAAATTAACACTTTTCTAATAGATATAAATCTTTGAAATTAAAATTAAATAGTTCGATTCTTTTACAAATTATTTATAAAGGAATTAGGTTTCGAAAAATGCAAAATGTTAAAAAATATAATCATAATTCAGAAACAATTATAAGCATATAAAAATGAGAAATATTTCCGTAATAAATATTAAGTAAATTTTACGTTGCGCATGCTATTTCCAAACTAGTAGCCTTTAATGTATAAAATTTTGTAGAATTATAAAATGTATCCAACTTTTTTTAAACCCTAACAAATTTTAGTATAATATATCTTTTGTATTTCTAAATATTTGAAAATATTGGAATTTAAAAAAACATTTTAAAAGTGTAATTTTTTTCACTTTTAAAAAAATATAATTTTTCCAGTGTAATAAGGATACAGTCGACTATCAATAATTCGAAGTTGAAGGGACCAATGAAAAACTTCGAATTATCAAGAATGCGAATTATCAAGAGGGAAGGGAAAAACTCCCAAAAATACACAAAGAGAAATTTTTTTCTAACACATCTAAATTTGGGACTGTGTAATAAAAAAAACAATTTTACATAAAAAAAATATTTGAAAGTATTTTTAAAAAGCACACACACACACAACACACACACACACACACAACACACACACACACAACACACACACACACACACACACACACACACACACACACACCACACACACACCACACACACACACCATAGATTTTTCTAGAATAAATGAAGCTTGAAAAACGGCCGCATCAACATGATTTTGAAGGGAAAAGTTGCGTAGTTTGTTTAGTGACACTTTAGCTTCTGTCAGAATTATCGGAGTGAATTCTGATGCCTTTTACTTTACAGGGGAGACAAGCAGAGACAGTACAACACAAAACATGCAAGCACCAGCCTGTTTGCTACAGGACTCTACATGATAGTGAGTGTTTGAATTGTCGAGATTTTTATTAGATCACTTCGAATTATCGCGTGTTGTATTCTGACCGGCCAAAGATTTTACTTTGAAATATTGAGTGTACGAAAACGTATTGTTTTAGTTCGAAATATCAAGAGTTTTTCAAGGGGCTGAGCATATACTTCGAATTAGCGAGAGGTTCATACTATCGAAGATTTGAATGAGCGAGAATCGACTGTATACATACATTTAACTTTATAAATCAACTTATTGCAGCTACTATTTTAGAAAATATCATGCGCAACGCGTAAACTTAATTAATATTTCTTATTTACCTATGCTTATATTTTTAAAGTTATGATTATATTTTAAACATTTTACAGTTTTTTGAAGCCTAATTCCTTTATAAATAATGCGTAAAAGTATCGAATTATTTAATTTTATCCTAAAAGAATTACATCCATTCGATAATTATTTATATTTTCAGATCTCGAGACAAAGTTAACACCCCTGAGACCCCTCAAATCATAATGAAGAACGTTTTTTCAAAAGATTTAGACGTAACAAAATATTCCATTAAAATTACCTCTTCGAGTTTGTTTCTTTAAGTTTTCATAAACTTAAATCTTTTTTTAAAGAAAATTGATGTTTTTAGAAATATTTATATAAAAATAAAATAAATAAATAAATTTCTTTTGATACATCCAAAATCTGCTTAGCAATTATTCTAATACTTTCAATAATATATATCTGAAAATTCACATAAAATTCTTAAATTACTTACGTTTTTATTTGAATAAATTTAATCCCCTTTATCTACCGATGGTACTTACAAGTACCACTCACTTTAAAATTACTTAGAATAACCATTTTTACGAACACTCTGTCGATACTAGCAGGAATATTCTGTTAAATCCACTCTTTCAAGGTATATGGCAGCACGGGTTCTATGATGAGTATTTTAGCGGGGAAGGCGAATTGTTTTATAGCAGAAATGGCGTTTTCAGCAGACATTTTGATCGGGTTGAGAGGATTGTCCTTTTTGTTCCGAAAAAGTAGAGTTCGAGCCCAGAACCACTGAAGACCTGCCGTGTAGGGGCGCGATGCACGTTAAATCTGTCGAGACCTCAAACGTCCTCCCGTTGGTGTGGTGTGGTAGTTAGGAGAGGGGTGCCAGCTCAAGTGTCATCCGCGTCACTTGACCATGGCTCAAAATTACGCGATCTGTCGCCAAAAGCCCTCGTGTAGCTGAACAGTGCGACGTTAATATTCACTCACTCCCTCTCTCCGAAAAAGTACATAGTTAATGTAAAACGGCGTCTAATTTTTTCTTGTATCTTAATGAAGATCTTAGAAAATGATTTGATTCTTTGGTTTAAGTGAACAGCGAGTATAATTAATTTTACAGTTGAATATCTTAAATTAATTAATTAGGACTAACGGATTAAACTCCCCAAAGTTGAGCGTTTTGATTATGTACATCCCTTAATTTTCAATGTAGTGAATGAAAAAAAATATATTGCATGAAAAAAACTGCAGTACATCATAATGCGTTAGACGAAGGGTTAATCTTCTCAAAGCAACATATCTGGACCAATATTTTTGTAACTTTGAGCCCAAAGCGTAACAGCGCAAAATTTCAATGTTTCGTTTCCTTAATTGAAAATAGAGAACAGTACAAGGGAAAACCGAAATAAAATTTTTTTTACGCACGTTCAAAAGCATTTCTTAAACTAATTAATAGCAAAAAAATTTTGCTAGCTATAAAATGTATAAACTTAGAAAAATAAAATTAAAATTGGCGCATTTCGATAAAAGCAAAAATAATTCTTTACATTAACTATTTAAAAAACTGTAAAAAGAGAAACACCTAATGTAATTTGCATATATCGAGTGGAAAATGAATGATATAATCGTTGCTCGTTTTGAATGATTGACTGTTCATTAAATAGCATTTCGAAACAACACGGAAACTATTGGCGACGAATCTCTTTCGCCAACTTCGAGCTTCGACAAAACTTGAGTCAGCCTCTCACCCATGATTCAACAGAAACAACGCTGGCCACCAGTTCGTGACCATGACCACTTTTCTACTACAGCTACCTGCTTTTACCTAGTGAGTGCGTGAATATTAACGGCACCCTATTCAGCTACCCAAGGGCTTTTGGTGACCGACCTCGTAATTTTGAGTCACGGTCAAGTGGCGAGGACGACACCTGAGTTGGCACCCCTCTCTCCTAACCTCCACACAACACCAGAGAGGATTTTTGAGCCTCTACGGATTTAACGTGCATCAGCCCCTCTACATTGCGGGTCTTCAGCTGCTCTGGTGTCGAACTCATGACATTCTAGCCACGAGTCCGTTACCTTGACCACTAGGCTACTGCGGCTATTCACTTTGACCGAAATAAAAGTAATGAAATATGGAAAGTGATTAAAATATCACTCAAGGACATAAAAAAGGTCAAATTTATTTTTAAAAAAAACTACTTTGAGTATAATTTTTTATCGCAAACAACAAAAATTATGCAAATTGAATAATATTTCAGCAAGCCTGTACGTATTTTTCACTCTGTTTTTTTTTTTAAAATTTAAAATTAATTTTTTTTTAAAGAAAAGAACAGCTTTGCATTCAAAATGTTTATGGCGATTCAAAAAATGTTTGAGAGACAATTTTTAAAGGTCGTGAAGGATGGAAGTTCAATGCCTGCGTTGTTGAGAGTTCAGTCATTGTTTGCATAGTAGACGCCACTCAGTGCATCCTCATCATGGACTTCACTTCAAAAGAAATTAAAAAGTTTTTCACCAATAACTCTTAATAAACAATCAGCGACAATTATTTTTTAATAGTACAATGAATTCCAGGAGTATCTGATTAGTTTGATACTTCATTTAAGTATTAAACTATCGAAAACGTGCTTTGATGGATTGTTCACACTTAGAACTTACACTAAGATTATTAGCTACGTGGACCTGATTATTTCAAACCGCAAACAAATGACACGAGGGTGAAACCCCCCTCTCCCAAACTTTTATAACGTCTCGACGGATTAAACATGCGTAAGTCCTTCCCAGTGGCGTAACGGAGAACATTAGGGTCTCCCTGCAAAGTCAGGTTTTGGGCCCCAAGTTGGACCTTAGAAAGGATTGCAAAACCATATTTACTTGGTGTCAGTCAGGTTTTGTGCCCCCTAGAAACCTGGACCCCCCGCAATGCGGGGTGTACGTTACGTCACCTTACATACAAAGGGGAATGATGAAGCCCAATGGTCATGGTTACGAACTCCTGGCCTGCGAGTTCAAGCTCTGGTACCACTGAAGACAGTGGCGTAACGACAAATACTAGCTAGCCCCCCCCGTGCAAATTCGTGCTTTGGGCCCCAAGTCGGATCTTACGGAGGACTGCAAAACCACAACATTTGGGCCTCTTAGAATACGGGTATGTGTTCTTTTTGCGGGAGTGTACGTTACGCCACTGACTGAGGAACACCGTGTTGAGAAGCTGTAGCACGAAAAATGTGTCTTGGCTTCAAGTCCTCACAATGCAGTGATGTAAAAGTTTGGAGAGTAGAGTGCTAATGTAGGTGACGTCCTCGTCACTTGATCTAGGTTTTTCTCTTTACAATGTACTTTGGATTCTTTCTGAAAAATAAAAAAATAGAGAATTAATTTTTAGAAACCATTGTGTGCTTTGGATTTCAAATCACATGGTGTGAATTTTTATTAAACTAAATAAAATGGGAAATTTTTTTTAACCGTTTAAATATTCTGAATATTTTTTTCACACAAAAATTTGGCACAAACGCATAAAAAAAATGAATGTGCCTGTTGTTGGGGGAAAAAACGACAGATTTTTGAACATTTTGCATATTAAATAGCTGTTTTCATGATAAATTAAAAAATTTCTCTTTTATGAATGATCGTAATTGTGTTTACTTAAACGTAGAGAAAATTATATAGTTATAATAAATCAAATTTTTCCATAAAATAGTTGGTCTATTTCTTTCCCACTAAAGAAGTACCTAGGCATTTTAGTTCATTCTAGGCATTAGTTCCCACCTAGGCATTTTATACTCATTATTCATAAAAACCTGTAAAAGAAGGAAAAGTAATTTTAAGTTCTAAATTAATAAAAAATTCTCTTTATTTTGAAAAATTTAGTAATTATTCCAAGTAATAATTAAGATACGAATTTTTCTTTACAATCTTAATTTTTTTTTGTCTCAACATTCAGTCAGTTTTTATATACGATTTGTAAAATGGAAATGTAATAAAAATACTAAAATTTTTTGGTTTTAAAAAATAGAGAAATTTGTAACTTTAAATAATATTTTGCTGTGTTTAGTAACAAGTTTGACTTCGCCATTTAATGGACGTGGAATTGCTTAAATGAAGAAATAAAATGAAATTTAGAGATAATTTTTTTTATATTTTCGATTAGCAATTTTCCTTCTATAATTCATTAAATTGAGTTGAATTTAATTTTTTTCTTTATTTAATGGAAAAATTACAAAAAATGCATCAAATGAAGAAGAAAAAAAATATATTTGTGACTTTTAAAAATATTTTGTACAAGACACAAAAAAAAATGTCTAAAAATTTGAATTTAAATTGTGATTTTATTATATTTACAATTCTATCCAAAAATAAATTTCAAAACTTTCGTCTGATGAAAGAAGTGGAAAAAATAAAATTGCATTTCGTTTATGAAAATAAAAGACACACACACGTGGACTTAGAATATAAAATGGAGTGCATCAAAACGCAAAATATCGTCTATGCCGATACAATTCTGTCCAAAATAAATTTCAAAACTTTCGTCTGATGAAAGAAGTGAAAAAATAAAATTGCATTTCGTTTATGAAAATAAAAGACACACACACGTGGACTTAGAATATAAAATGGAGTGCATCAAAACGCAAAATATCGTCTATGCCTGCCGAAACCCGGGATCGAACCAGGGACCTTTAGATCTTCAGTCTAACGCTCTCCCAACTGAGCTATTTCGGCACATACAAATTTAAGAAATAAAGTAATATAAGAATATTATAAATTAATATATTTTTCTACTCAATTAATTACTTGTAAGATGCCATGAGTCAAATTAGATCTAATGCTTCATATTTTAAAGACATCATAACATATTTTGCAAATAATTTCGTTCGACAACGTTCTCATTTATTGATTTTTGAGTGAGCCGATTCTTCACTTCGGTTTGTTTATTTAGGAGGATTTCTTATCTACATTTTGATACCCCTTACGTTCCACAGATACTACTGTAATAGATAGAAAACCCTTTCTTCTTAGTTGCTGCTATCAGAAAGCTTCAGTTCAAGGTATTTTTAAATGGTATAATATACCATGGAGAATAAGTGGATATTGATTGGTATTTCCGGATGTACTAATGCTGGTAAAACTTCTTTGACGTCCACTCTCGCTGAGCATTTTCCTGGTACTATTATTATAAATCAAGATAAATATTTTCGAAGTGATGATAGTAAGGAGCATATTTTGATTCCCGAGTTAAATCACAAGAACTGGGAACGACTCGAATCTGTGAACTGGGACGCCATGATAGAAAATTTGGAAAATATCATGAATTCGCCACCTCCTCAGAAAAATTCTTTACTTGTTGTCGAAGGTCATATTATATTTAACCATCCAGTTATTCGAAAACTATTTCATAAGAAATATTTTTTAACTCTGAGTGAAGAAGAAAGTTTAAAACGCAGAATTACACGTGTTTATGATCCACCCGATGTACCTGGTTATTTCGATTTATGTGTCTGGCCGATGTACTTGCACAATCTTGAAGATGTGAAAGAAAATTGTCCGGATGTAAAATATTTGGATGGAAATGATAACAGAGATAATATTTTTGAAAATGTAAAAAGCGACATTGAATCTATTTTGAATAAATAGTAAGGAGACAACAAGTTCACAATGAAATGTTATGGATACATTCCATCAAATTTCCATTGTAGGTTTTATGTTGTATATCTTTTTTATTGCATTTAGCTAACTTTTGTATTTGTCTTCTTTTAAATGTATATATGTTTAGACTGATTCATAAATAAAACATTATTTTTGATCAAGAATAGTTTCCTTTTTAATAAATAGATGGCAGCATGATGCATTCGTACATGAAGTGGTATATTTAACAGAAAATAATTCATGTTCTACGAAGAATAATCAATTAAGACATTTGTGACATAATTAAGTTAATTTTTTTGTCAGGTTTTTCAAAATTTTTAATTTTGAGGGCACAAGCGTTTATTGTAGACAACGTTTGTTCACTTAGAACACATAAAACGAGAATGATTTGTAAAAAAAGTGCAGCTCGTTAAATAATAAAAGTAATGCGATTTTTTTTATAAAAAAAGTGAAGTTTGGCTGTAAATAAAAAAGATACCTGGTTAATGTCCTATAATAGCTGTTTTTTTAAAAATAGTAGAAATTTTTTTTTCAATTACCTTTTGAAAAGTGCAAAATAAAAATATTACTGCAAGAAATAAAATCTATTAATTTATCACGTGTATGAAAGATGTCCATTCTTCACAGAATATATTGAAAAAAAAAATTGTTCCATTGTTTATAAAGTTTTCTGAGAAATGAAGTTATGTAGCCCAAGAATATTACCCTAACAACTTTTAATATACATGTTTAAAACTTCGATTTAAAACAAAATATTTAAAACAGGGTTGGATGTCGAGATGTAGATGAACTTCTGGCGAAATATATAATTTTTAATATTTAAATTATTATATTATAAAACAAAGAAAGAGACATATGTGTAAAATTTCGTCCCCCCCCCATTTTTTTTCCTGGGAGTAAACTATATACAAAAAGTAAGTCGTTTTGATAAAAAAAAAAATTGTAGAACAAAAATATCCCCATTGTGTTTTTCACTGTATTCGTACCTGAAATCGCCAGACATCATTTTTCAATCATTATAGTACGAATCTGAAATTTTCGCGATCTATTTGTTGTCAGTTTAATAAAAATAAAGGTTTGCTATGGATGTAGATGAAAGTTTAGAAACATTAGATGAAGATACCTACACTAATTTATCTGAAGGGTCTTCTGATGAGGATGATGTGGACGAAGAAAAGATGAAACAGCTTCAGAAGGAGGTATTTTTTGAGATGAAGCAGTTATTTTCTTAAAAATTAATAGTATTACATTTATTTACTCATGTGTTTTAGGGGAAAAAAATAAAGTATTGATGAAGTTTTCTTGTCATCCAGTGTTTTAAACAGTAATTAGCTTAAAAGATAGCTTTTACGTACCTAAAAGAACCGGTTACTTGCAGATTGTCAGTTAAGTATAACTATAGTACTCAGCTAAATGATTTATTTTGCTTAGTCTATTGATGTCCTCAAACTGTAAAAGGTAATTGATTAAATTACAGAGGAAATTACATTTAAAGATCTGAATAAACGAATTTTGTTTACATTTTCACTCAGCACAATGAAATAATACAAATATTCAGACTTAAGTGTACAGCTATATTTAGTTATATGTGAGGTTTTATCCTTGATGATGATGGTCATTTTATTATCATATTTGATCACTCATCTTTACTTAATCATTAAATTCTATGTAATTAAAAAATTGTTTATTTTTAGAGTTATTTTAAAGGATTTTTTTGTGTCATACATATTAGTGTCACCTCAGCCAAAATTGCACCCCGAAAGTAGTTTTTCTTCAATTGAAATACTGAAGAATCTTAGTTTTTTTTTTATATCGATGTGATTCGCATGGTGCAAATTTTGCTGTGGTGACGCTAATACGCAAGTACCATATTTTGTTTACATGTTTTTTCTATGCTGTAGATAAGGGGTGGGAAGACTTTTCCAGGGTGTGGGCTACTTTTAATTTTTTCAAGGTGTTGCGGTCTACTCAGTGGCCTAGGTGTGGTGAGCTAAAAAAGGGGCTTACAATACTTACTATAACTTAACAATAAGTGCGGAATAAGTATTTGCCTGCATACAATTAAAGCTCCTTACTCTTTTTTAACCGTGTATTAAGCAAAACGTAAGATATACAAACATAATAATAATAGACACAAATAAAATATCAAATGAGGCTTTTATGTTTAAAAAGTTCAAAATACATTAAAAATATAAATCCTTTTCATCAATAATTAGTTCTCATACTTTGTGTGCATACTGTCCGCCAATCTTGAATATCTCAGTATATAATTACTAACAGCTAATCTTGCTCTGGATTCTAAGTGGTTGTCTGTGAGACAGGAACGAATTGGTGGAACCTGTTGGTGAATAACTCAATGATAAGAAACCAAATGCATTAAGTCATTGCCTCTGGTATACATAACCAAAAATCCATTGACTGTACTGGTCTTTGATGAGGTTCCATCAGTTGTCATCGATGCAAATTTATAAATTTGAATTTGTTTCTCCACTACGTATTTTTGAAGGCTCAATAAACATCTTCTCACTTTGTGTTTTCTTCTTTAGAGGTAATATTGTTAATAATTCTTGTATTGCACTTATATCCTTACAAATCATTCTTGTAAAATTCAACGTTGAGAAATATCAACCATGTCCGTAGATTCGTCAAACTGCAAAGAAAAGCAATTGTAGTTAGTAATATCTTCGCTCAGCTGATCAGCTACATCAGAATTCGTAATTTCTATATGGCATGTGAAACTTCTAAACAGAAGTTGTAGGTCTTTAATTGTTGAAGTAATTTCATTTTTGTTCTTGAATGAATCTCTGGCTTTCAGAAACCTTTTTTAAATTCATTTTTCCATTAATGATTGCTAATATATGACACACGAAAAGATGCAACTGTTGCAGCCTTAGGTATAGCATTGGGTTTAATAAAATATGATTGTGTTGACTGATTAATTACAGTTTAAATTCCTGTAACTTTTGCGTACACGGTTCGTTTTTGAACAGAAAATCTTTATCGAAACTTTCAAGCATGCTTTTGAAATACCACTTTCGGGAAATTCTACCCTTCATGACATTAGCACACACACATTTTACCTTCAACATTGTAAAGAAACACTGCTCTTCCCATTATGTATTAAAATTCTATGTTTTTCTTTTCTTCATAGTTGCTTTCGACATTGCACTCTTTTAAAATATGAAATATTACTATTTTTACTACAAAAAAACAAATAACTCAAAATTGTCAAGTTGAATGTTTAAACAACTATGAGCGACTATTATTCGGTGAAAAGTGGACGTGTTCAATGCTGTGAACCAATGAATCTGTACCCAACGAATGTAAACGTGTTCGCTGCCGTATTCCACGCCATCACGGGACACAACGTCAATATGAGAACTCAATCCCGCGGAAGTGTGATATATATGTTGTTATGGTCAAGAGCTAATCATCAATGTTTACTCTCCCCTTCAGTCGGCTTCTGGAAAAAAAACTCATTTCTACGGCTGGTATTGTGGTGATCACTTCCCCCCCCTGTAGCGGCAGCAAGCGTGTTAACCCCTTAACTTAGAAGTTAAGCGATTTGTTCCCCAGTGCCACTGTTTTTCACATAGGCGGAGATATGCAATGAATTGGGGGGGGGGAGGGGTAAAAGGTACAAATCACAGCAACTTTTCTCTGAAATAAGTCAATCTTTCACATACGCTGTCAAGGTACTTTTATTACATTCCAAAACCTTCGGAATAGTTTCACTGATAGAATTGCAAAGAAAAGAATCTTATTTTGGAAAGACATATATATGTCCAGGGGCACTAAACATACCGGTTGCGTGAGACAAATATATACGTCTGCAGCAGTTAAGGAGTTAAGGGTCATCATGCGCTTCCAATAAAGGTACATGTGTCTACACATACATCGAATAATTAATTTACTTAAGTAAACTCAATTATTTCGATTGCGAAAAGTCGATTCTCAAATCTAGCTAGCGTTAGTGTTCCTCAAATATGTTTCTTCTAGTCAAATATGTTTCATCTAAGATAACGGCAGTCACCCGAAAATGTCTAGGTGGTCCACCTGTCGATCGTGATCGACTTAATGCCCACCCTGGCTGTAGATTTTCTTGATAAAGTTTAAGTTGAATCTGTATTTTTTCGCTACAAAAATGGCATCAAAAGCTAGTTTTTCAAACATGATACCTTTGCAAACAAAACTAGATTATTTAGAAGTATGAAACAATATGGTAGAAATGATGGGTTTCATTACAATGATAAACAAAAAGGTACTTATGTATTATCGCAACAAACGCCAATTCTATTTATAATTCACCAAGTTGGCAACACTGATTTCCTAAGTGTCGCACAATCTGGTTGCGTAAGGTTGGGATAATATGTAAGTACCAAAAAAAACTAGTGAATCATGGTGAATTATAAATTTTTAAAAATAGAAAAAAAAGTGTGTGCTTATGACCACACAATAGAAGTGAAAACTTCAAATTTTGTAATGTTATTTCAGGCTCTAGTTTGGTGAATAAAAAAAACAAGGGGATATTAGTATTGTCATATAAAATTATTTAATCATATGTCTGTACTCATAAAGTAATATTTTTTGCAAAATATACAATCATATTTTTGAATTAATTATATTCTAAGAAGGAAACAATAGGTTTATGGTAGCTGAAATAGGTTGTAAATACTTTATGGATTCAAAATTATTTAAATATCTAAAAAAAACTCCGTCAAGCATTGTTCTATACTTCATTGTGCTTTCACTTGGATAATTTGACACAATTATATTGAATTTTGATTTTAAAAAATAAACATATTTTTTATTTGTCTTTTGAAAAATCTACATTAAAACCACCACTTGAAATTATAGGTAATTTGTTATAAAGAGCCGAACCGGCTTTAGTGTAGGCAACTAAATTTTGTGAATGAATTCGATAATTTTCTCTACACTTTGATTTGGTGAAATATAAATAGCAAAACCATTAGAATTATTTGTCCTTTTACTGCTCTACATTTTGCTGCATAAATTTTTCCGATACATGACTGATTAAACCCAAATGATTCTGTAGTATTTGATGCTACATCCATTCTCTATATAATATAAAAAATGAATTACAGTTGACTCTTGAAAATTCAAACCTTCAATAATACGAACCTCTAGCTAATTCGAAGTGTATGCTCAGTCCCTAGAAAAACTCTTGATGTTTTGAACTAAAACAATATGTTTTGGTACACTCAATATTTTGAAGTAAAATCTGTGGCTGGTCAGACTACAATGCACTGTAATTTGAAGTTATCTCATAAAACTCTCGACGATTCGAACACTCACTATCATATGTAGTCTTGTAATAAACAGGTTAGAGCTTACAAGTTTTGCTTTGTGTTGTCTCTGCATGTCTCCCCTGTAACGTAGCCCCTTTGATGACCAACTGTCTTCTCCCCCTTCTTAGTGTTTTCCGGTTCCTCAGGCGAAAAGACCCTTTTATTATTTTCATTCTTTTAAATGGACATTAGACCAACCGCACCTGTTATCAGCTGTCCATATCTTTCGTTTAACACGTTGCCTTGCTACACATGTTTTCAGAAAGGATGGTTCACTTTTGTGAAGAAGAGATGCATTGGATTGTGTATCAATGTATTCTTTTAATACAGGACTTTTAACTTCTGTAAAAGTATTTTTACTGTATAATATGTACTTTTTGAAAATACTTTAAAATAATTTTATACATATATACAAAATTGTTGTTTTTTTACATAGTTTCAAATTTAAAAGTGTTAAAAAAATTTTTTTCTTCTTTGTGTACTTTGGGAATTTTTTTCTATCCTCTTGATAATTCGAAATTTTTCATTGGTCCCTCCGACTTCAAATATCGAGAGTGGACTGTATAAGGAAGTACATACACATTGAATAAAATACGAATCGATATTTGAATATTTAAATAAATAAAACGGAAATACAAAAAGCAAACATTAATTTAATTGGCCTTAAATTTCTTCATTTTTCAACTATCCTTCATCATTAAAATTTCTTCACTGCGCTATTTTAAATAATTATTTAAGCATATATTTCCGACTGTAATGAATATTTTTTCAAAGATATGAAAATGCAGGTGTGTTACAGTTTACAGAAGATGAATGAAACAAATGCAAGACATTCCACAATTAATGTAATTCCAGGTATGCTTTTGTTACACTTGTAAAGCAAGATAATTGGCAATCAACTTTAAGATATTTTGACTAATCTTTTTGATATTAACAAATTAAAAATAAAATGTTGCGTTGAAATGATTTTCCTAACAATATCCGGTAACATATTTAAACCTCCTCTATCCTGAATACTCAAATATTTTGTCCCTTCGACATTTTCTGAATCGTAATTGATTTTTTATTTATAACAAATATATATCTGCAATCGGATCATTCGAATTTTATATTATGCGTGCAATAACCCACTTATATGTACATTAAAACTTGATACTCTTCTACATAAATATCATTTGATTTATTTTTGAATTCCCTAGGGATTATCTTTTTCGTAGTTTGTATCAACTGTTCATCTTTTGGGAAACAAAAAACTAACTGTATCAGCACACAAGGGGAAAGATTGAGTATTACTCAATACCCAAAGAAAACACCCCATCTTTGGTCACATGATTTCTTTTTAGGAGGTGTGTATGTCGCGGACTATTGAATCGTGACCGACTCCGTCCAAACACGATTTCTGACGAAAGACGAAAAAAGCTGAATGAGTGTTACATTCTGTGTTTTTTGACATTCCTGAACGTGATACGTCATTGAAGTTCACTCTTCAGCAAGACATGACTAAAGAAGTTATCACTTCAAAAATCTAGATTATTTTAATATAATAAAAAAAAGTGTTGAGATGTAATTTAATTCATTCATTATCAAGAACATTATCAGAAATAGAATAAGCGCCCTATCTTTATTTTGAAGAGATGTTTTTTAACAAGGGCACATATGTGATTCTTTGCTAGATCTCTTATGGAATCACCATTCAAAGCCTTGAATTGTGTACTGCAGCTCATTCAATCAAATTTTCGCCACAATTTTTAGGCATTCATACTTTGATTTGATCAAATCTGCATTATGAATAATTCTCGCACTATTTTATTACCTTTTTAATTAAAAAAAATAGTTCCAAAAAAGCCATGGTTTTCTATAATTTGTTGCATATGAAATTATGAAAACTGTTAAAAATGACCATAAATAAAATGATTATTGGGAAAAGAATGACTTAAAACCAGTTACCCATAAGATTATTTTCTTTTCTCTGAGAAAGGGGTTGCCAACTTATCTTGCAACCACATTTATCTTTCTAAGTTGATGTGATATTTCATTTTGTTATCAAATTAGGGGAGCCAACTAGGATGCAATCATTTTACATTTACCAATCTATATGGAATCATAGTATTATGAAACCTGTGGTCTAAAACTGAGCTAGGGTTACCTAGGCATTTTATCTGGCTATCTACAGGACTTATGGCTGGCATGTCATGAGTTCGAGTCTGGTACTGCTGAAGACCTGCGGTGCAGAGAAGGCCGATGCACATTAAATATGTCAAGGCTCAAACATCCTCTCATTGGAGTGGTGTAGAAGTTTGGAGAAGAGGGTGCCAGCTCAGGTGTCGTCTTTGTCACTTGACCATAGTTCAAATTTACAAGGTCCATTGCCAAAAACCCTTGTGCAGCTGAATAGTGCAATGTTAATATTCGCTCACTCACTGGCTAGCTCCAAATTCTTAAATCATTTTATAGAAATTTTCAACTGAATTGTTAAAAAACCCATATAAGTTTGTTTTCCATCTTCTGCATACCTGAAAATTTGTAAGGAAATTCGAATATTTTTTGCATACTTGAAATATTATTGTAAGAATTTATGTACAAACTAATTTAAAATCCAAAAATATTAACTAAATTTAGTTCTTATGTATTTTCTGACAACTAAATTTGCCAAATCAAAAGACGTTGCCAATTCAAAAAAATATCGCCAAGTGCTATCATTATTATTAGTATTGTGTTCGAACATGAATGGGAATAGTTTCCATGTTGGCTGCATTTTGTCCCATTTGGCAACTTTTTTGATTTGACAAAGTTGGTTGGTGGAATAAAAGGACTTTTAAAATTTTTTGAATGTATAAAAAATAGAGCCCATTGTAATTAACATGCTTTTTAGTATTTATTGCATTATATAATTATTGCTTTATATAATTGTTGCATTATATCTTTATTATTACTGGCCAATGAAAAGTTTTTTTTATTTCTCTCCCCTAAAAAAGTGTGCTCATCACTAGTCTGAAGCAAGGGTAAAACTCAAAAACACATTTAATTTACAAGTATTTAGGAAAATTTTTTGTGTGGGAACTATTTTGATATTGGGTGCTAGGTGGGGGCCAAGCACTGTTTGGCTTAAGTAAGATATCATGCCACCTGTCAATAAATTAAGTTGCTTGGCGACCGATTTTGATTGCCAAATATTGACATTGCCATGGGGCCCCCCTGTTCTATACTTTAACCCCATATTGTAATGTTTTCGCCCATCTTGGCGAACATATAACAGCAATTTGGTGCATAGTACTCCAATATCAAAATAGCACAATTTTTGATTTATTCTTTTAATTGAGGTTCTGTAGAATTGATGATATATGATAAGGACTAAACTTGTTTTTAATAATACTTGACTTTTTCCCACTGTATTAGGGCATTCTGCCTTTTACACTAGTGTTTTGAATATTTTTTTCTTGTATGATGCTAACCAATAATAATTGCACCTTGTAAAATTTTAATTGAACCATTGCTATTTTGGGTGCTAAATCATGTCAATGTATTTTTCAAACACAAAGCCATTGCAAGCAGAAGCAAATTGTTTTAACTTATTTGAATTTTTTTTTTTTAACATCTGGATTTCCTGAACTGGAATTATGCTGCTTATTTTATTAAATAAATATTTTAATTTAGTATTTTTCTTTATTTTTTTCACTAAATTGTATTTTTAGTTATTAATTTCTCTACATTTGTACAAGCTGCTAAAAAGTTGTGGACATCAATTTCATCAATAATATTTAATAATTTTTTTTGTTTAGGTTGAAGCTAATCCTTACACATATGAGCTTCATGTTCAGCTAATTACACTATGTAGAAAATTAGGGGATTTGGACAAACTTCGTGCAGCAAGAGAAAAAATGAGTGAAATATTTCCTTTGACTCCAGGTTTGTTTGGCAGTCTTAGTATTTATATAACTTTTGCATAAAATTCAAAATGTGTTTGTATGATCTGTTTCCTTAAATGGCATTTGTTGTTTGTTGGTGTTTACATATTAGTCCATTCATCAATAAATTGATGAGAATTTTGAAGGATTTCTTCCAAAGTTTATTTTTGTAATTCCGTTTATATTGCATTTCATTACCTGAAATCCATTTCTCAATAAGAACCCCCCCCCCCCCAAAAAAAACAAACTCAAAACCTCAGAAATATTTCGCTGTCACAATATTATTTGGCTGCTGTACTCCAGTGATCATGGTCATGAACTTGTGGCTGGCATGTCATATGTTCAAACTTAGGCTATTGAAGACCTGCTGTGTAGAGTGGCTGAAGCTTGTAAAATCTGTCAATTCTCAAGGTCTTCCTGTGGGTATGGTGTGGATGTTTGGAGAGGGGGTGCCAGCTCAAATATCATCCTTGTCATATGACCATGGCTTAAAATTATTAGATCCATTGTCAGAAGCCCATGTGTTGCTTTATGGTGCAACATTAATTAATACTCACTTAAGCTGCTTCTCTGTTTTTAATTAGCTATACATTGTTGTTTATTAACACACACTTTGATGGAAAGGTCTCTTAACTTTTTAAATACTTTGCTATGCTTTTTTCCCTATAAAAGATAGAACTCAAATTTTAATTATTTGCAAAACTATACTAGAAAAAAAAAATAGGTTTAACTTAAAAAGAAAATTATTGCGTTGGAGCATGCATGGGAATCCTTTTTTGGCTTCATATGTGTATAGTGACAGTTTTTGATTTTGCAAAAATGATAAATAGACTAATATGTTAGTACCTGTTTTTCTTAAAAATTTATGATTCAAATTTATATATAGTTGAATATATCTTTTTGGTTAGCCATCCATAACATTTGATTCAATTCTGACTTATTGTTAAGGAAATTGGGCTGTGTTGAATAAAAAATTTATATATTTTCCTATGCATATATTCTGCTTTAATGTAGGTTTTATACTATTCATTTAGTCTTTTATTAAACTTTTCATTTTTGAGCAAATTTTTTTTATAAAACTTTTTATAAAAATTGAATGAGAGAGATATAACGTGTTAAATCTTGTGAGGTATGTATTTATTCATTGGTGTAATGGTGTGGAGAAAATAATTTGGCTGTGCTGAATTAATTAAGCCAATTGTATGCTGCAAGAGAATTGAATTTTCATTACATTCTTTCGTTATCAATATTTTATGTTTCTGTAGTGAAAATGACATTTTTGAAATAAAAATAACATCACCGGTGATAGTGAATTTTTACATAGACTTCAATATACAAATTATAATTATTTTGAATTATTTAATTTTAGGGTATTTTAATGTGAATAAAGTTCTGAATCTAGAGTAGCTTTTGAGCATTTTTACATTAAGAAATGAGGCATTTTTATGTTGCTCTGGATGAATTTGAATTTTATTACTTTTACTTATTGGTGATTTACTGTATTTTTAGAATTGTGGCTTGATTGGATAACTGATGAGCGGAAACTAATTGTAGAACCAGCACAACAAAAGGAATTAGTTCCCTTATTTGAAAGAGCTTTAACTGATTACCCTTGTAAGATATGAAATTATTTTTTTTTATTGAGTATCATTCCTTAGTTTAATACTTTTCTATCTGTTCATTAATTTTTATATTTTAAATAGTATGGTTTTATTCAGCTACTTCTTTCAAGAAATATTAATGTACTGTGTTGTATGAATGAAGTTAATGTACTGTAAATGAATTAAAAGTAGTTTTTGTTCAGTATTAATGTAAAATAAAACAAGTACATTAATTCAATGATTTTATGATCAAGAATTTTGATAAATTACTTATAATTAGATAGATGACATCACAGTATATCACACCAAAATTTCTCTTTCTTTTTGAATAAAATACTTTTTATTAATCCACTCAAGTTCCAATAAATTTTTTAAAACTTGTAGTGGATGGCACTTGATGTTAATACAGTTTTTTCAAATATTAATTCATTAATTATTCTGTTTCTACTATTAGTTCATACTCTCTCACTCTACATTTATGTATCTTTTTCAAATTTTCAATCACTAATAAAATACTTGTTATTCATCCACTCATGCTCAAATACTTTTTTAAAACTTTTAGTGGATGACACTTGATGTTAATAAAATTTTTTAAAATATTATTTCATTAATTAAAATAAATTAATTGTAGTTTAAGAGATGTATTTCAGTCAAAATTTTTCTTTAGATGGCAGCACCATTGAACAAAACAACTTTTGTTAAATTTGTGATGATGATTTAACTTAACCTGAATAATCATGTGCTAGTTAGATGTCAGCATTCCCATTACACTGGTTTTAAGATAAATTCTTACATATTATATTCAACTTTTATTAAAAAATGTAATTAGAAATTTAATGTGGTTAAGAAGTTTTAAATGTTAATTTTTAAAAGGTGTTTTCCCACTTAATATTGTGATTCTGTCATATGTATATACATATTAATTGTGATTATTTAATAAAAAGTAACTAAAATAAAATTTTTCCTTGTTGACTTAAGTGTGAATTGACTAATTGACTTTCAATTTTTTTTATATTACTTGTTTGTAATATAATTTTTTACATGTACTTTAGTGAATTCATGTTTAACATATCTCTTTGATATCTTATGAAATTGATATCAATACTTACAAAATATTTTAGAATTCTAATTGTAAAAGTTCTTCTTTATTAAATATGTGGCTGTGGTAGCTTAGTGATCAAATTTACAGACTCGTGGCTGGCATATCATGAGTTTAAGCCTAGTACTGTTGAAGACACACCTTGTAGAGAGCTCTGATGCATGTTAAATCCATCAAAGTTCAAATGTTCATTGGTGTAGAAGTTAGGAGAGGGGGTGCCAGCTCAGGTGTTGTTCTCATTACTTGACCAGTGTTTGAAATTACGAGGACCATCGCCAATAGCTCTTGTGCAGCTTTATAGTACAACATTAATACAAATCTCACTCAATCTCACTGTGTTACATATTTATTTTACTTTCTCTCTTTATATTATTAAGTAAATTTAAAACATGTTTTACTGAAAAATTTGACAAGAATGTAAAAGGAATGTATATTGGGAGAGAACATTAGTGTGAATTTAAACTTCTTAATCTGAATGGATATTTTTCTCTTATGTTATTTCCTTTATAAACATGTTCTAGCTGTGTCCCTTTGGCTGGAATATGTTCAGTTTTCAATTGGCATGATTGGTGACACTTGGGTTAATGAGGGATTGGATAATGTGAGACAAACATTCGAAAAAGGTGCAACAGCTGTTGGCATCCATGTTACTCAAGGCTGTTTGATATGGGAAGCTTATAGAGAATTCGAGATTGTCTATCTCCTTCATATAAAGGTAATTTTTTTTATGTAGAATATAGACAATTCTTGTACAGCATTAAATTTTATAAGTAACAAAATTGATTTTATCATGAAATTTGGCTAAAAATATTTTTTTCAAAATGTTTTAAAAAGACTTTAAAAAAATTTACATGTGAAAGTTTAAAATGAAATGGAAAAAAAAATTGTCAAAAGAAGTACGTTAAAGCTTGAAAATTTTCTTTATTCAATACATTAAACGAGTACTTATGATCTGCATGCTTTGTTCTGATCGTTAGAGAATTTATGTTTGTAGAGTTAAAAGAATCTGTATGCTTTCCCATATATGTAATGCTTACTTGGAAAAAAGTGAAGATGTATGAAAAAGACAGCGATAAATTTACATGAGTTACTTCCTATGTACCTTGATAGGACTAATAAAGATTGATTGATTGTACAGTCTTATTTCATGCATAACATTTAGTGCTTTTTATCATACAGCATGGAAAAATGCATTTGTATAACATTACTGCAAAATATTTCAATTGTGTTGAAATAAAATGTGCAAATTATTGTGAAAAATTTAATTATCATATAATTAGACTGAGTTTGACAAGTTTAATTTTTGACCATGATAACTTCCTTCAAATTAGTATAAATGCTGAACATGTTTCACATTTTTTTAATGGAATTATGATGTGTAGTAGACATTTATTGGTTATATGTGGTTTTTGATTTAAATTTTAAATGTGTACCTAATCAGATCTTTAGTTAATTTAATTATATCATGATTGAAATGTATGTAAAATGTGTTTTTTATAATATTCTATACCTAACATTTTTGTTATTAAATTATTGTATTAAGTAATTTTAGCATTCTTTCAGAGAAAAACATTTTTTGGTACTTACATATTACACCATCAACCAATTTCTTCAAATCAAAAGACATTGCTAAGTCAAAATATTTTACTAAATACAAAAAATAGTTTCTGCATATGCATAAAGCAAATTCCTGTGCACACTCCTTCTTTGTCAGCATGTCGATAAATAATTTAGCCTAAATTAAAAAGAATTGGATAACATACTTTAAAAACAAAATTCATATACTTGAAGTAAACAAAAGATATATCAACTACACTATTCAGGTAACCAAAATGCCATAATTGAATTTAAATTCGCAGCAAATGCATCTTCATATAGATTATGCCATATAAGTTAACACAAGTCTGCTAAGTTATCATCCAGATTTTCGATATTTCTTGTTTTTGTCATTTTGCTAAACTCAGGTACTTACGTAGTTGACAAAAATACTCCACTGTGTTCTCTTCCATAGAAGGTATATCTCAAATTTGAATGATTTTTCACATAAAAAAAAATATTGCAAATAATGAATAATGTTATTATATTTGAGCCTGCTAATCAAGAATATTGTGTTGTAGCATGCACAGGGATGGTATTGCCTATAAAAAAAAATTATTTTTAAACATGTGTTAACAAGATTGTTGTGCTTGGAACATGCTTAGGAACAGATTTTCATTATTGGCTGCATATTGCAGTATTTGGCAATGATTTTTGATTTTGACAAAATTGATCGATGAAATAATAGATAAATACCCATTTTTTTGTTATTTTTAGTTATTTTAAAAATTTCATTTAGAAAAAAGGTGCTACACCAAAAGAAATTTCAGATCAAGAAGAAAGAATTTACAATATTTTTAAGCGCCAGCTCTCAATTCCTTTATTTGGTAAGTGACAATTTTCCTCTTATGTATTTTGAAACAAAAATTTATCTGAAGAAAATTTTTATTTAATGTTGGTGTTATCTGGCTTTTAGTTTCCTATGTATTAATACAAATTTATTTAAGAATTTTAGACCAGGTAAAAATGTCTTATAATTAGTTAATGGCCATTCCTTAAATTTCAGTATATTACATTTTTTGTCTACTACTTCAATCACAGAGTATTTTAGTTTTTTTAAATTATTTTTTTTATCAAGATATTTCTAGAATTCAGGCATTTGGATAGTGAGATATGATTTAAGTAGTATGGAAGCTTTTAGTTCTAGCTTTGCAAGAGGAAAATTCTTATCATATATTCTCCCTTTCCTTTTTATTTTGCTAAGATTTCTTAATTAAACTTAATTTTCTATTTATTCTTATTTTTAAGTGGATCTCTAAGTAAAACCGAATAAAAATAGAGATCATGAAAATAAATTTTTAAAAATATTACAAAGTAAATTTTTGGTTTGTCTAGTTTATCTTATTTAGTCATTTTTCAAATTTAATTAATTTTCTAATTTCTGTAAAATTAAGTAAAAATTTAACAAAATAATGTAACTCCATTTTATAGATAATTTTTTCATTAAAGAAATTAGTTTAGAGATTTATTTTTTAAAGATGACAATAGAATTTCAGTTAAATAGTGATCTTATCTGTAATAAGCTGTATTTGATTTTTGATATTTGTTTTAACTAAGAAATTAATTTTATGAAAATTTATTTTCTATTTTACATTTTTAAAATTAGATTTGAAACTACAGTATTTTTCATCTAATTTTATATATAATGAATTATTGGTACTTTTCCGTTTTGCTGATGTAAGCAATAAAGCAGTCAAACATGATACAACCAATGCTAAATAAACCGCTGGTAACTATTTACCACCATATTTTCAGAACAAGTCATGGTCTTTTCTTGTCAGAAATGTTTTTTTTATTATCCATCAAAAACGAAAAACCAATGAGAACTAACATTTATTACACTTTTTATTTGTACATTGAGTTTTGTCGCCAATAAAGCTTGCTGGGCAAAATTTGTGTTGACAAAACAGAAAGGCACCAAATTATTTCATATCTATATGTTAAAATTGCCATTTAAACTATAATCTTTTAAACCTTGTCTTTTTTTAGAAAAAAATATCAGTTATTGCATAGTCTAATATTTTCCAAATCAATTTTAAACAGAAAGAGATTAATTTACTGAAACAAATTATAGAAACTTCTATTGAAGTAAAAACAGAGGAATTTTTTTTTTCAAATAGTGGTGTGGTGGGAAGATTTTTCTAACAATAAAATTGCACCTTTTTCCCCTAGTCAGTTTCTTTCAAAATTAATTATTTTTACTATGATACTTTATATGAAATCTTTAATTTCGTATTTTTTTGTTTAATTAAAAAGAAAAGATGCATGTTAAATAGTTGTTATTTGTTTTTAAACACTTCAGATAACTCGCATTTTAGATTATGTGTTATCAGTTAAGTTTTGAGTTTGATTAAATTTTTTTAATGGTGTGAAAATTATTTTCACATTTTATTAAATTTGGTTATATTTTTAAATATTTTTGTTTGTATTTATGTAATTTTTTTTTAAATATTAAGAATTAAATATTCATTTTAGAATTATTCTAAGTGCGGTTTTTTTTATTATTGTCTGACCTTTTTAAAAATATTTTTTAATAAGTTCCAATTTGAAATTTTTGTGGATTATGAGGAATTACTTATCTTTCAGTATGTTAATTCTTTTGTTAAAAATTTCTTTCAATTCAAATTGTAGTTTTAAGATAAACAATTGCTATTATGTATTTATTCTAAATTTTACTATGACTGAAATTTTTGCTATAATTATTTTAAGATACATATAATTTTTTTTAATTGTTTCAGATATGGAAAGAACATATACTGAGTTTAAGGAATTTGAAATGGAGGAATATAAGCCAACAAATTCATATATAAATCAAACATATAAAAAGGCACTAAATAAACTCAAACAGCTTCAACCATATGAAGATGCTTTGGTATGAGTATGTGTTGTATGTCTTTTATAAGTATTTTTACATTAATGAAAATGGTATCACTTTACATTCATCACTTTAGAAATAATTTTAAAAATATTGGTATATATCAAATTGAATCCACATGCCATAAACAAATTCATATATTTTGTATAAGCATTAAATGCATGATATAAGTTTTGGTCACTTAATACATTTTTTGTTCAATAATGTTAAATAAACTCATGTGATTTTTTTGAAGAATTGGTTGTTTCCTATGAAAATTTTATTATGTTTCTATATTTTCATCATCTTAAATCAGCTATCTTTATTAAAAGTTGTGTTTAAAAATCTGTCTTTGATGTATTATAAACTAAATTTTTTGCATTTCTTGCTATTGAATTTGAAATAATATATTCCTATCTTATTTTTTCACGCAAAATTTTAATTTTAATCGTATCACCTAAATAATTACAGTTATAGTCAATGTTATAAAAACTGTATTAAAAGTTTTTATATAAATTTATCTTTTGTGTGTTGGAAAATTTTTTTCAAACATTAGCTGATATGGTTGTAGTTGTTCAGGTTTAAATATATACATCGTAAATAAAATTTAAGTAAAACACTAAAGATTTTTAAATATATAATTGACATGTATTTCATCTTACATATGATTTTCTACATGTATGTTTCATATTAAAGGAAACTTATTAACCTAGAATATTTGAATAAAAGAAAATAGTAAAATACTTTGAAAATGAATAGTTTATTGAATATTAAATACATTTATACAAGATAATTTGATATAATTGGCACAATAACAAAATGATTTTCATAGCAATAATTTCAGATTATGCTAACTTCAGCTTTGTATAATATATAAATTAATGCTTGTATCTTTACTTTAAAATTTCATCATTGTTGTAATGTAATTTAATATACAGATTCTTTTATCATTTTCATTTAAATAAAAAAAAATGATGAAAAAAAAATTATTGGTTACTTATTGATTAGGGAGCTTCAATAAAAGTATGCTCTATTTTATGGTTCTAAAATAGAACATATTTTTAACTTCATAAAAACAATATTAAAAAATATTACAATCCTCTAAAATAACTACTTTAACTGTTAAGCTTGCATTTTATGATGGGAAAACATGTTATTTTAAATATTACATTCAATTTAATTGTAAAAATTTATTTTTTAATTATTCATATATCCTGGTTAAATAACACTAAGAGGGTTAAGGTTCTTTGTAGGTGTTGAAAAAATATGATTAAAAATGAGTATAAGGGCAGTCAAATTATAAGTAATTTAATATACACATGCATTTTTTTTTAATGTCAAAAAATTTGCAATTAAAAGAAAAAGAAAGCCAACTTTTTTTAAGAGTTGTGAGTTTATAAATCTTTTGTTTTTCCTACTTGGTGCTGAGAAAAACAAAACTATTGTCTTGAGTTGTAAATAACCTTTACTCATTCTCAATTTTTGTATTACAGTGACATTACTAGACTTAACAGATTTCTTTTTACTGGAATCTTTCAATTGTAATTGTTGCTAACCCACCTTTTTCCTCTTTGAAATTCCTTTTTTTTGTTGAAAAAACTTGCTTTACAAGAATATTAATTTCATGCTTGATAAACCTAAATTAAATACCTCTTAATTTTGTAGCTTCTTGTAGAAACTATCTATCTGCCAAGTTTTTAATGAATATCTGCTAAGATGTAATTTATTATTAAAATACAAATGAAAAGTAGCCAAAATGTAATTCAATATTAGGATTTTATTTCAAATAAAGGCTTAAATTACGAAAATATAACAATGATACCATTCTCATTATTTGTAATTTTTACATAATATAATAGTATAGCATTGTATATATATATAAATTCATATTCAAAGTTCTTAAATAAATAACTTAAAAATGTTTTTAATTCAAGAGGGGGGGGGGGGGAATTAATATAGTTATTTTTTATCACCTGTTGTTAGTCTAAAAAATATCAGTTGTGAAAAATTTCTTCCGAATCAATTAAAATTTATTTAGATTAATTCAAAAAACTTCTTCAAAACTTTATTTGTTTATTTTTTTTGTAAAAAACTTTTCCGAATTAGCTCAAAAAACTCTTTTTAATTTTTTGTAACATTAGTTTTAAATATAATGCAGAGAAAAATTCTATTGTTTATTATCACAAGAATTTTCTATTAAAACAGGGGTATTTATATTCTAAGTAGATAGAGATATTTAATTTATTCTTTTTTGCATTATTTCACAATTAAGATCTAAATTGATTGTGTATTCTAGATTCTTGTCTGTGTTATGATTTTCAAGTTAATTATTTTGTTATGTGATTACTCAGAAAAATCTGGAAAAAATCTGAGTAATTTCTAATTTTAAAATTGATATATTATCAAAACAAATTACAGTTATCCAATGAAAAAGTTGCCATGATAAAAATATATATATTGGTTATTGAGGTCCTTTTAAACTGAATTATTACCTGCTTAAACTGAGTTATTATACTGATTCTGTATTATTTATCAAATGTAATGAAAAAAAATATCAACAGAGAGAAAATTGTTCATGTACTACTTGTTGTGAAAATATAATGTAAATTTTTCTTTCTGAAAGCTTCAGGCTTCTTATCACACAGTAGAATGTTTTAAAAAGTAATATTTAAAAATGGAGTGTTTCTTTTCCATGGAATGAGTATTAATATTTGTATAATTATATGTATTAAAATTTTTTTTTGAGTGTACATTTTGTTAAACCAAATTTATCAATATTTTGAATATTGATGTATTAATTTAATATTTATTAAATAAAATATATTTTTTATTTAAAAGCAATTTTATAAAAAAACAGATTTCTTAATTGATTAATAGAACAATGTTAATGTATTCTTCAATGCATAATTTCTTTGTGTTTTAAGATTTATATTTTATTCAGTTCTAAATTTTATCATATAAAGAAAATATATGAGTATTCATAAATATTTTTTATCTTTTTTTTAGTATAAAAGTGAAGCTCCTCATTATGAAGAATACAAGCAATACATTCAATTTGAAAAAGAAAGTGGGGAACCTGTTCGAGTGCAAAACATTTATGAAAGAGCTTTGATCGAAAATTGTTTAAAAGAAGAATTATGGTTAGATTATGTAAAATATGTGGTATGATTTTTTTCTTCTTTTATAATAATGTTCAGTTGATTAAAATTACACTTTTCCTTTTTTACACTGTGAAATTGCTCTTAAATTTTAGTGTTTGATATAAAATTGATATTTTTTATTTTTAAAGAAGTAGTTATTATTGCAAAATAAAGATTAAAAAAAATGTTGCTAGGATTCCCATTTAAATATTTTGCCACTTTAAAATTACATGATAGAATTGTTTTTAAGAACTTCAAGTTTAGTGCTATGTAAGGTTACTTTTTAAAAATCTACATCTCTCTTTCTACTTTCAACATTTGGAAGAAATATTTTGTTTTTGATGGATTTTAGACTGTGTATTTGGTTATTGATAACCCATGTATGCTTTAGTTAATACAGTAAAACCTGTTTTTGTGTGATAGATAGGGACTGCAGAAAAAGAAACTGCACAAAAAAAATATGTGAAAATTTCATAAATACGTATAACTAACAACTTTGTCTACACACTACAGCAAATTTTTTTATGCAATGGAGAAGGACAGCATAATGCTTTGATAGAAAACATTAAAGTTGTGCTAAAGCCATTAAAATTCATACGTTATAAAAAAAGATTGTACAAAAAAAAAATTGTATCAAAATAAAATTGCACAAAATTAAAATTGCATAAAAAAGAATGTGGAAAGCCACACGATAGAAGTGAAACTTCTTTGGCGGCGTTGGCTGTAAATGCAGGAATAGATTTAATTATATTTAACTGCTGAGATAACTTTAATCAAATAAAATTCAAACTTCATTTATTGTATGAAAATATTTTATTCAATTTTCTGCATCATCATTTTCCAACAAAGACACAATAGGTGTGTGGTAACTAAAGTGGGATATAAAAATCCTCGATTGTAGTCAATCAAGAAAATGTGAGAAAACTGCATCAATCGTGGTTCCATATATTGTTTTTCCTTCTCTAGATTCAGTATTCATTGTAAATTCAATGTCTGTTTCAAGAATTCATTGAGTGGCTTTGCTTCTTCTGAAGCAAAATTAACATTAAAGTCTCCAGTTAAGATAATTGGTTTTTAATCATCATCGGATCCAATGATTGCAGCAGCCTCTGATGTGTACAGCACAAAACTTTATGTATAAAGATGATAAAAGCTGCAACAGAACCACCTGGTGATATATAGACTTTCACCTGAAATTGCTGCTAGTTTTGCCTTTTTCCCCCACGAAACTTTTTTCCTCTTTTTGCATTTGTTCTAGGCTATCTGACCAGAATTAATTTTGATTAAATAGAAATAAAAATTAATAATATTAACTTAATGCATCACTAACGAAAGTCACTGTGTTTGTTTACAAGACGCTATCTGTAGCGATTCTGGTATAAACGTTAGTGGCATATACACAATGCCTCGGACACTCCCGAAATGGTAAGAGCCATATAATGGTAATATTTTGGGTGAGTTTATTCGTTGAAACGGTACGTTTATTACATAAAAACTACGAAAATATGCCACGTGAATTCGTTACGAGAGTAGCAAGGGTACTCACTTAATCTCACCAACAGTTAAGCCCCTTTCGTCCATAGCTGCAAGATATACTTTTGATGCACAATCCCCCCTTAGCGATCGTCCAACCTTTTCACGGATATGACGCAGGTCATGTGGTGTACCCCCCCATGCTCTCTTTTCTTCCCGCTCGCTATCTCCTTACCTTGGTGACGTTTCGGGGGGATGGGGAATCACTATTTCGGTTCGCTTTTTCACTGTTACGCAAAACTGGGTAAATTTCCCATTCACTCCCGTCCGCAAAGAAGTTTCACTTCAAAAAAGGACCTCACAAAAACAGGTTCTACTGTATTCATTTGTGTACTTTTTATGTATTTGTCATTTTGTTGATCAATGTTTTTTTCTTCCTTAACAAATATTGGAATTAAGAGTTCACTAAATGATAAAGGGAAATTGTTGGATTTTTAATAAAGTATATTGTTTTACTTGGAGAAAAAACTAAATTTTGTGTTGTGTAAGTGTATTTCTTGAAGGGTCAAACTTTTTAAAAATGTTGCATTATAAACTGCAGACATACTATTGGAAAGCTATCTAGAAATTATTTTTCATGATAAGGATATATCCTTCCTGTTTCCTTCCATTTTTTTTTGGTAAAGGAATTTATATTTATAAAATTCCATGAGAAATTGATAAGCATTCAATATAACATTCTTAAGGTTGCCTACTCTGACTTTTTATGGAGATGCTGTAATTAGAAAATACCCTACTAATTACTGTATGTAATAGATGTTTCCATTGCAATAAGAAAAAATGTAATAGCAAACAAATAATCATTTTTCTGTAATATAAAATAAAATGTTTTGCAGGATCAAGTGATTAAAATTCGGGACATGTCCATTCCTGTTTATGAACGAGCTGTTAGAAATTGTCCTTGGTGCTTACAGTTATGGGTGGCCTATGTTAGAGCACTTGAACATTACGAGGAACCTCATGAAAAAATTACAGGTGAATTAGTGTTTTGGGGATGTTATTGGATTTAATATTTTAACCATTATTTAGCTAATAAATATGACAAGTTTTTAATTAAAATGGTAATTTAACTATATTAATTTACATGTATGCTTAACATTACATTATGTTAATTAACTATTTTAATTAGCATAATGTAACATTAACTACATTAATTTACATTTACATATCTCTTTGAATTAAGAACTTATTTGGAATTGCGGAGGAATTTAAACATCTTAAAATTTAGTGTTTTAATGAAATATTTAGTTATTTAAGTAAAAAAAAATGTTAGATATTCAGTGGCATAATGCAGAATACTAGGGCCCCCTGCAAAGTCAGTTTTTGGTCCTCAGGCCCAAATACGTACATGTTGTCAGTCAAGGTTTGGGCCCCTTACAATCTGGACCTCCCTGCATTACGGGGGTGTACGTTACACCACTGTATATATTCTCAGAAAGGTTATTTTTTTACTGAGAGCTAGAGCTGTCAATAGAATAGCTGTTGTAAACCATGAATGAACACAATTATTAAATTTATTCATAGATTGATTAAATTTGAAATAGTTTAGAATTTCAGAATATTGTTACGTAAATCGGGGTTTGAGGATTTTATGCAAAATCAGTCGTAAGCTACAAGGCAATTCTTTAAGAGCGATGAGTATTTATTGTCGAAAATCGATCCTTGAAAACACAGGATTCAACAGCAAAATTTGCAGAATAAATATCAGAAGGATTTCACACCTTCAGCAGCACTTAGACACAATTATCAGTATCTAAAATACATGTATATATAAGCTTATTCACAAGCACAGCCGAGCTAATCATGATCAAGGCAAGTTTTCTAATCGCTATTCAAAACCAGACTGACTGTCGCGACAAGTATCGCTCTATTTACAGCCGTTGCCGAAACTTCCAGAAAGATGCGCTTGCGTCATAGATCGTGAAATTAGTGGATTTCTCCTCTAATTTCTAGGAGAATCTTGAGAGTCCCAAACTTGCCAAAAAGGGTCGCCAAAATGGTCGCCTAGTCACCAAAAGGGTCACCAAAGTCGCCAAAAATGATGCCAACTTGGCTCTATCGCCAAGATTTTGCCAAGTTCTCATTGAATCGCCTCTATAACGTAAGGGACGGCGTTGCTTGTGAATATTACAGTTTTAACATAATATAACAGAGTAATATAAATGCATTATGCATCCAAATATAGATTATTTACACTATTTTACAAAATTCGTAACAATATCAAACAATTAAATCAACATTAAAGACCTTGAGCTTCTGTAGTAATAATAAAGATTTTTTGTATCCGAAATAGTCGAGTTTTTATAGAATATGCAGTTAATGCAAGACAAGCTATTTTGTTTAAATTATGAATTTTTTCAGCTATTTTGGAAACAGCAGTTTGTATGGGTTTTACTAAGGCTGAAGATTTCAAAGAACTGTGGTTAGCTTATTTAGACTATCTACGTAGAAGAATTGATAAAGAGCAAAATGAATCTGGGGGTAAATTTGCTTATTTAAATTTTTTTACTTATGAGCATACTAACCATAAAACCATTAAAAAAATTGAAATGTATTATATTTACAGATACTTCCAAATGTTTTGAAGAAATATTAGAAGTTTTTAATCGAGCTGTTACACAGATGAAACACTGTAAGTGTTAATATACTTTCGTAATTTAAGGTTTTATTTTGTTTTTTAGATTTTAAAATTAATTTTTAATTGGTAAATATAAATATTTTTTTGAAAATTCATGGGTAATTTTTTTTTGTTTTATGGTAAATAAACAAATGTCTTCAATGTATTATGTCTTTATTTCAGACTTCTGGGGTAGTGAATCTGAATATGTTATTGTCAACTATTTGGTATTTTTCATGGTGAGTATTGACTGAATATACATAAATAACTTCTTTCCTTTGATGTTTCTCTTTTGCCTACAGTAAGAGATTTTATTATTACTGAAATTTTGATAATCAGTTGTGCTAATCAGAGTAAGTATACAATGTAAATTATGAAATTCAAAATGGTTTTCTGATCATTATGCATTACTTAAATATATCAGATTGTTAGCAAATTTTTAATAACATATATGAATATTTAGCATTGCATGAAATGTTTTGCTTATCAGAAATCTCTATGTAGTTTTTAAAAATCAATTTTTACATTTGGAAGCATTTTATAAAACTTTTATTAAGATATTGAATGCTTCAAAGGTTTCTTAAAATTTTCTGATAACAATTATTAAATCATAATTTGGAATTTTTTAATAAATAGTTAAGTATTGCACATATGTAATTGTAATCTCTTGAATGGATAAAATTTTTTTGTTATAAATAAATCTTTTATTATAAATAAAAGTAATTTTCATTAAAATATTCAATTTTATATGAATTGTAATTTAGGAAACATTTGAAGGCAATTAATTTATCATTATTAACATTTGTGTTGAATTTCACTCATAATTTTAAAGTATAGGGGAAAAAAAAGAGAAAAAGAATATGAAAAAGACTGCAAACATTTCCCTTAAAAATGCCTTTAATTATCTTTGATATGGCTATGCAATACATTTGCATGTACCTTAAAAAAATGTAATAATTAGAAGCAAGAAACATAATGAATGCCTACAAATTTGTACTAAAATATTAGGGCCTAGATTTAATTTAGATTAAACATTTTTTTTAATTGCTTTAAAAAAATATTGATAGAAAAGTTTCTCCATTCAGGGAAAAGAGTTACTTTTCCCTTTGCATCCATTAGAAAATGTAACTACATAATATTATCCAATTATGTCTGCCCCTTGTATCCGAAATGTATTTTTCATGTTTAATAAATACTAGTAAAGGACAATTTCACTTTTTTCATGGAAGGAAGTTCTCATCAGGAGATAAATTTCAATCAAACGCATACACATGTACGGCTGAAATTACATAACTAGGAATAATGCTTGTATTTTGTCATGCTACTATTGGATTAAAATTTTAAAGTTGAGGAAATCTTAAACTCAGTAAAATGCAAATATTTATTAAATGATATTAATAAAAACTGTGTAAGGTTATTGTTTTATTTTAAATGTTTTTGGTGGTTTTGAAAATGTCTCTTTGCACTTATTACAGAAATTTAAAACTTTTTGGTGACAGTTTCTTTTTTAAAATTTGTTTATTATGTTCTATTTCAAAATTGATTTTTTTTTTAATGTTCACAAAAATGAAACAGTTTATTTATATCTTTTTTCTAATTCCTTTAAAAATTTTAGAAATTTGTATACTTATTTAATAAATATACAATTAAAATTTATTGGCTACTATGTTGTGATTTTAAACTTTTTGTAGCATTGTTTCATCTAAAGTTATACTTATTCAATTTTATAAAGAATTTATTTTTGCTCAATGCTTTATTTTGTTTACTTTTCTAAAACACAAGTAAATAAAAGTTTGCTTTTTATTGGATAATATTAAAATTTTTTTTTATTATTTCCTTAAAGTTCTGAATTTATTGTAAGTATAATAAATAAAAATACTGTTTTTTTTCAAATGCATGAGAAGTTCTTTTCATCCATATGTAATATGTTATAAATATACAATAATTAGGTAAAATATAAAAAAGATATTGAGGAAGCTCGAAAAATATGGAAAGAATTACTTGACCATGGTCATAGAGAAGAAGCTCGTGTATGGTTGGACTATGCCAATTTTGAAAGGTAATTTATGTCAGCTGAATTAATCCTATATTGTATTTACTTAATTTTAATGCAGTAAAATAACAGTATTTTCTTTTAAGTTCTGCAAAAAATACTATAACAAATTATATTAAATGATTGCCTAATGACCTGATGGTCAATGGCCAAGCATTTGATAAATAATATTAAATGATGCATAGAGATTCTTAATATATTAATTGATCATTTGATTTATTTACTTTTTATAAGAAGGGCCATGGGTAGCCTAGTGGTTAGAGCACCGGACTCCAGACCGGAAGGCCTGGGTTCGATGCCAACAAATGCCTGCTGAGTACAAAACGGAGAACGTGCTCATTAAATCTGTGAGTCCGCAAAGCTTAGGCTAACGACAGGTGTAAAATTCTAGCCCTTGCTGCGATGAATTTCGTGAACCTTGATTTGATGTTTCTGTCGATCAGGTGGCATAAGCAACAACAACAACAACACTTTTTATAAGAGGGGGGGGGATCACTTAGTGTATTTGTAAATGTTTTATATATATTTTAAATAAGTCATATTATTTGCTTGATATTTAACCTGTTTTTTGATTGAAATTTAATACTTTTATATGGAACTAATATGTATAACATAGATTTTATAGAATGCAAGTTTAATCTGTCTCATTCATTCAATTACTATTTAGTTATTCAGATAAATTAATATTGAGTAATGATAAATATATGAATATTAGTAATTTCATTTGTTTATATATATAAAAGAAATGTGGTATGTTCTAAGCTCCATTAATTTTCATTAATTACAAGTATTTTCTTTTCATTTATTAACCAAAAATTACTTTATATATTTATAATGAGTATCTTAAATATAAGTAATTGTACTTTTTTATAAGGCTTTATGGAGATGCTTCACATTATCGAAAGTTATTATTGCAAGCTCTTTCCTGTGCCAGTGATTGGCAAGAATCCTTTGTTGATCTTCTGATTACGTTTGAAAGAGAAGAAGGTAAGAATTTTGTAAAATAAAACATCTTTTGTGCAACCTATAGGAACCACATAAAAAATTATTTGGTTTTAACTTTTAATGCTGCTGCAGGCAATTTTTGCCTCATGAATTGTGCTATTTACCACCAAAACCTCACTTGTTTTTTTCCCTTCAAGTTAAGTATGTGAGTAAAAATCTCTTTTTTTTTGTTGGCACAATTCACATGATGCAAATTTGACTGCTGTGATGTTAATAAGTACTAAAAATTCTGAAGCTTCACAAGTAGCTGTAAAATATGTTTGCAACACATTAGAATATTTTTAGTGTGATAAATAAGATGACATAAAAAGTCTAATAAAAATATGTAGATTTAAATTTTATGATGTTGCTAGAAATTGATTTTGTAACAAGGAAAAATTTAGTTTACACATGGGAAATTTTTAAATGTTTCATTAGTTTACATTAAATATTAAATATATAGAAATTAAAAAAAATACATATAAAAATTATATTTTGTATTTAAGAATGTGGGTTTTCTTGTGGAGAATGTTTATCACTTAAGAGGTGCTATTTTACACTTGTTCAGAGTTGAAATTTTTTTGACGGTGTAGTCAGTGATCAGTTTTAGTGGTGACACTTTTTTGGTTAGTTGCTTGTACATGGTTGTGACTAGAGGTACAAGACTGAAGCTTGTTCTAGAATTTTAACGTCCTTTCAGGATTGGTATTGATTGGAAGAAAATAACTTTCTAGTTTGTTTGAAAGTTGGAAGTCCTGAAAGTTTAAACAAAATGTATAAATTTTTTTTCTTTTTTAGTCCTGTTGCATTTGATTGGTCTTTTTTTTTGTTATATACTGCTTAACTACATACACACACAAGCATAACATATACTCACCTTTTTTTTAAAAAAAAATTAATTTGCATTATTTTATCAATTTTAAATATGAATTAAATTTATATGAAAATATTTTTTAGGTACATTGGAATCTTTGCAAAAATCTCTTGCAAAATGTGAAACTCAGATGCAACGTGTTAATGAAAAGCGTATGAAAGTAAGTTTTCCTCAAGATACATGTTGTGCATTTAAAATGTTACAACTGTTGTTTTTGGGTAAATTTGTCTCTTTTTTCAAAATTTTGTTTCTGTGTTATATCAAAATATAGATTATTTTTGCCCAGTAGATTTTTTAGTTAAAAAATATTACTAAATGAAATGAATCCTTCTAAATATTTTAGTCTAAATTCTAAAGAATACTACTGATTTCTAATAAAATTGAATTTTTTAAAACTGTTGAATGGGAGAATTTGAAATTCTTTACATATTTATCTTGATGATTATTTAGAAAAAGCTTTTAGTTCAGGGGGTACAATGCGTTATTCCCTAGATTTTTTTGGTATATGTGGCTTAAGGGTTATCATATATATATATTTCTTACAAAAAGCATTTGAATTTACATTATTTGATTTGTGTCTTCATATTATGGTTAGAAATCTTAATGTGTTTATAATTTGAAAGGTTAATCGAGATAATGAGCAAAAAGTTACTCTATCACAATTATTACTTATTTTCTCTAAAAAAAAATTCCAACATACTTTTAAGACAACATTGTTCTTTTCTTAAAATATATATTTTTTATTTTTTTGAGTAATTAGTTAACTGTTGCTATATAATTAATATTTATGTGGAGTTGTGGGAAACTTTTTTTTGTAATTTTGTACACACTATCAAAATGTTTAAAATGGGATGTCTAAATGTTAATCTTTTTAAAGAAAAATATAGGTAAGTGTTTTGTCCAAAAATGTTGTTATTGCAGTCCTAATTATTCAAGGTTCTTTTCAACTTAATTAAAAGAGAAGTTGCTCTCTAGTTTCATTTTGGGCTGTTTCTTGTTTGGTTTTTAAAGTCTAATATTTTTCTTAATTTGTAAATTATTTTGTTAAATTTTTTGTCTATAGGATGTAATATTTTTCCACATTAGTGATATTTTTTGGCTTGCAGCTATAGAAAATTAAAGGGGCATCTGATAATGCATTAATTATTTTTTGTCATATTAATTGAGAATGTGATTTTTAGCTTCATTAAGAAGGGTAAAATTTAGTAATCATTTACTTGCCATTGTTTCAAAACTAAAATGTGGTACCAATATGTAGTGCAATATTGTTGTGAAAAAAGTTGTAAAAAGTGTAAGCAAAGCAAAAAGAAAAAAAGATTACAGGGTAAAACAAAAAAAATTACTTGTCAATATTAAAGTTATCTAATTGAAATTTTGATTTCTTCTTACTTTGTAAAACTATTTGTACAAATTTATTAAAATAATGAACTTTTTTTGCTCTTCTTGAATTTTTAATATAAAAATATTCTTAAAATTTTGAAAGATTAGACAATCTGAAATGTAATTTTTTCCATCTGAATTTTCATTCAGCTTTAAAAGATTTTTGAATTATATACATCAGCATATCCATGTATATATATTTGTGAAAGATGTTATGCATTATATGATTCACAATAACCTACGATTCATTGTGAATTTATGAACTGGAAATATATGTTGGCAGTCTTCACAGTATTCCAGAAAACTTAATGAAGAATTTATAGAATTTGAACAGGAACTACTTGGTAGTGATGACATTTCAGTGATTCACATACCACTAATTAAAAAACACAACAAGAATGTTAAACATAGAATAATTTAGATTTATTTGGTGGGTGGTGATTAGAGTATTAGAAAGGTTTATATATTCTGATGAAACCCATCTGAGACAGAAATGATCTCTGAATAGGCTATCACATCTGTAGCTTAATTGTTTTTTTGTGCACTGATTTTTTTTTATTACCTTTGTGATTTTTAAAAAGTTTAAGAGCATGGCTTTTTGTTTTATTTATTTTTTTAAATGTTTGTCGGACAATGATTCATTGATTATTGGTTAGAAGTTTTAAGGTTTATTTCATTGGTGATCATTATATGGGCCTATTGCTTGTTACATTCAGTTAGACCTTTAAGTCTTCATATGCTTATCTTGGAGAATTAGAACTATGAACCTTATTTTCATTGTCATTCTTTGACAATGGTTCAAAATTATGACATCCATTTTATTAGCTCAGTTGTACTTTTACAAAAGTATCCATTCAAACTAAATTTATGATTGTAAAACAAATAAGTAGTGCTAAGTTATGATGAAAATTAACTGTAATCTAATTTAAAAACATTGTATGGTATTTTATGTATTGACCTTTTTTGAAAATCCTTATGTTTGTTGAATTATGATGAAACTTAAAGTATATATTAGATTTCTTTTAGTGGTAAACTTCCAAATTATCTTTAATGTTCAATGAAACATTGAAAATGATCTTAATATTTCCCCCGTTTAGAAATTAGAAGAAGCTGCTAGCAGCTTAGAAAAAGACAATAACAAAAGGAATCCTGTCAAACGCCAAATAAAGGTGAGACCAATTCTGATATTAATAAAAACTTATTGTTATACAGTAATATCTTGACTTATGCTACCCCAAGTTATATACTACAAGGGGTGATCAAATGAAAAGGTACGAAACGACACGGTGGGTACAAATATAGACTTTATTTAAAATATACACCATAGGCCTGAGCACAACGATCCCACTGATGAACAAGCCGCAGGATTCCTTGTTCCCAGAATTCCTGTGGCTGTGACGAGACCCAGTCCTTCACAGTGTCCTTG
Organism: Trichonephila clavata; assembly: GCA_019973975.1. Taxonomy (NCBI): domain Eukaryota; kingdom Metazoa; phylum Arthropoda; class Arachnida; order Araneae; family Nephilidae; genus Trichonephila; species Trichonephila clavata. The sequence goes on along the minus strand of BMAO01011034.1, from coordinate 79,351 downwards.
AGTACGTCATCCGAGTTGAAGCGCTTTCCTTTTAGGTGTTTCTTCAGTGGACCAAACACATGGAAATCGCAGGGTGACATGTCTGGACTGTAGGACGGATGGTCCAACGTCTGCCATTGGAACTTGACCAGTTCCATTTGTGTGACTCTGGAGACGTTTGGACGCGCGTTATCATGGAGCAGAACCACACCCTCCGTGAACAGCCCCTGTCTTTTGTTCTTGATGGACCTGCGTAGGCGTCGGAGTGTCTCACAGTACACATCGGAGTTAATGCTTTTTCTGTGCTCGAGTAATTCTGTGCTCGCATCATTTGGACGCCGCTTTTTATAAGAGCCTTTGCTCTCTCCTGCGCATGCGGGCACCCGCGCATGATCTGATCCCAGTCAGAGTCTCCAATGGCATCCCGAGATGTCTCGCTACATTCTCCCTTGGCGGAATATGCAAATATTTAACTGTTTCATTTTTATGTCGTTTCGTACCTTTTCATTTGATCACCCCTTGTATTTTTAAATCTCGTCAATTCGTCTTTTAAGAAAAAGAATTTGGTAAAATTGGTGAAATTGGTAATCTGATTGAAGAATTTGTCAATCTTACCAGACAAATAAATTTAGAAGTGGATAGTGATGATGTTCAAGAACTACTGGATTCCCGCAATCTGACTGATAAGCTGACAATTGATGATCTCATAGAAATGCATGAGTAAAAGCAAGATATTGAAGAAGTTTGAGGCTTTAGACCCAGTTCAATTAGATTAAATGACAGTTGGGAATTTGATAAAAACCACAGTTCAATTGAAAAAAGGGTTACAAATTTTAAAGAATATATATACATTCAAACGATAAGCATATTTTCCCAACAAAACAAGGAATAAAAAAATCATTAGCATACTACAAGGAAATTTTACAGGAAGAAAAATATCTTTGAGCTGGCTGACTACTTTGTTAGATTTTATGAAATCTTCTATATCAAAATAACTCCAGCTTATGATTCTGTATGTGTGTTATCTAAGATTTTAACATTTGTTTTCTAAATTATTTTTTTCTTCTCCAGCCCCTCATAAGAATAATTTATATGAGTTTATATGGGAAATCATATCTTGGCTTATGCAGTTATCACCAAGTCCCACCTATCACATAAGTTTGGGATATTACTGTATTTAATAATAAATAAATGCAGTTTTGAATACTTTTTATGATAACGTGTGCATGTAAATGCTCTTTGAGACAACTTTTTCAAATAACTAAAAGATTTAGGATCCTGAAATGTGTGTACCTAAATGATATTTAATTTCTTTTTCACAAGGGGATTGTGTGTTGTTTTTGGCAAGTATAGATGAAGCGGCTTCTGGACATCTTTCTCAATTTTTAATATTGTCATTCATGTTTTCTTTCTTTTTTTTTTTTGGTGTGGAATTTAATTTAAATCACTTATACACCTTTTTTGGCAAAATGGCTTGTGTTTCTTGTAGCTTGGACAAACATAGTTCCCTATTGTCAATCAAATTGACCTACCAATAGGCTCAATTCATGTGATGTCATAATCACATGATAATGATAACCATGTTTTTTTAGCCATTCAGCTCAAAAATTTATTTTGATGTCATAATCAAATTTGAAATGTATTTAAGTTTTACAAATAGAATAAGTACAATATTGGTTTGATGTCTGTTTTGAATTCAATGAAGAACACATGTTTGGCTTTATCATGTGACTGTCATGAACTGAGTCCATTGCTAATGTAATGCTTTGAATAAATGCTTTCTTGTGTTGGTAAAGATTTTCTCTTTACATGGGAAATCGTTTATCGTGCTAGGAAATGTTATTTGAAAATCTAAATTGATATTTGGGGTAATTTAAAACTTTTTTCAGAATTTTTAACATTTATTCTTAATTTTTTCCTAAAAAGATTTATTTTACTCTGTATTAAGTTTGTTTCTAGTTTTTTTATGCATGTGCAGTTGCTGTAAATCATCTTTATATTTTGATTCTATTAGTCTTTGTTATAAGTAAATTATACGTTAAAAATATTTGAAATAAAATATTGGGTTTAACACTATGGATTTTAAAAATTGTATATATTAGCATATTATTATATATAATAAATATGAAGTTAAAGAAATACAGTAATACCTTGAACTTATGTGATAGGTGGGTATGAGTGATAACTGTATAAGTTGGGGTATGATTTTGCATGTAAATTCATATAATTTTTGTCATTTGGGAAGAAAAAAAAAGTCCAATAAAACCTAAGGTAACACAAATTCAAAATTGTAAACCAAAGTTATTTTGACGTAGAAGGTTTCATACAATTTGAGAAAGTAGTCTGTCGACTCAAAGATTTTTTTTCTCCTCCAAAATTTTCTCTTAGCATGCTAACATTTTTTTATTCCTTGTTTTGTTGAAAAATAGCTGATCATTGGAGTCTATATTTTCTAAAATTTGTAGCCCTTTTCTATTAAACTGAGGACTTCTGTCAAAATTTCAACCATCATTTCGATCTTCTGACTGATCTAAGACTCAACTTCCTTAATGTCTTGCTCATGTATTTCTATGAGCTCATCAATTGTAAGCTCCTGATAGTGGGAATCCAGCAGTTTTTGAATGGATATACTATCCACTTCTAAATTTATTTGCCTGGCAAGATCAACAACTTCTTCAATCAAATTACCAATTTCGCCAATTCCCCCCGCCCCCCTCAAACAAAAGATGAATCGAGATTTGAAAATCGCATAATTGTGGGTTTACGTAAGTCAAATTAGCATAGTCGAGGTATTACTGTATTCTGTAATGTGCAATTTTTAAAAAAAATTAATTTAAGGTAGGAAAAATAAAATAATTCCTGATAATTTCATTGCCTTTTTTATGGATATTAGCTGAATGAATTCATTTGTAGATAGGAAAATGTTATGATATATATAATGTACATTTATTATAAAAGGGTGGGTGGGCATCTTTAAGTACTGATTCTTTTTTATACTGAAGAAACCTGCAGTGTAGAAGGGGTGATGCATGATAAATCCGTTGAAACTCAGTCTTCATGTTGGCATGGTGGGGAGATTTGGAGAGGGGACTGTCTGCTCAAAAGTTAATTTTATCACTTGATCATGGTTCAGAATTAACAGGTCTATCATTAATAGCCCTTGTATTGCTTCAAAATGCGATGTTAAAAAACTATTAACAATCAATAGAACTGAACAAAATTGATATTAATATTAATGATTGAGAGAATTAAATTGATATTAACAAAGTAGCTTCATTAACATAAAATAGCTTTAAAGAATTTTCTCTCTGTTGCTGATTTTTTCTAGTATTCGATTTCTCATCCTACAACTAACTTAAACTTTTAAATTTTGTAGAATCCTTTTTGAGAATAACTGAACTAAATGGATTAAAAAAATCCCTCTTTTAAAAAATAACATTTCATTAAATTTTTCTTTGGAACACTTTTGGAAGCTTTTTATACCAAATGGTTGTATTCTTGTAATTCTAAAAAATTAAAAAAATCAGAGAAAGAGTAATGCGAGTTATATTTACATTTCTCATGTCACATACACACATTCAAAGTTACAATTCAAAACAATCACATACAATTTCAAAGTTAATGCAATTACTTGTTATTGTTTAGGAACAATTCAATGTCCAATTTAAAATCATGGAGTTTTAAGGAGTTACATGCTGGTTGCAACTTTTAAGCCATTTATTACATTTTATTTGAAAAGGGGAAAAAATCTTACAAATTCTTTACCTGTAGTATACTACCCCTGTTGGTTCTTTCAAATATGTCTGGAACCATTCATCTAAAATTTAAAAAACATAAACTATTTAAAAAAAATTTGCATCTTAATTGCTTAAAAAGTTATATTAAAAGTTTTTTAACTTATTAAAACTAATTAATTTAGTTTGTTTATCAAAGTCTAGTTTGATTTGAGCCATTAACATTGATACTAACTTTGCCCAGTGGAGATGAAAATCACAAAAGTTAAGTATGTCAAATTTTTTCCTCGACAACTGTATGCGAATTATATAATTATTGTATTCCTAATACTTTATTGTCATTTGTTTTATGTGCTTTGCAAATATATTTAATTACAGTTGTTCTGTGTTAGAATTTAAATCTCTTAAAAAACATGTTTAACCCCTTGCCTCTCGCTCCCGTCAAATTCACGGGGTGAAATTTCCCTCTCTATTCCTCGTGCCCATGATATTTCCGGTCTGAAGTGTTGAAAAGTAATTTGCCATAAAATCTTGAAATAATCTATTTCTTAAGCCCGGAATATTATTTTTTTTCTTAATCTATACACCAGATGGCAGCACCAGATTATTTTTAACGTGTTTAGTGATAATTATTTATTTTTTTAACTAAATTTCAGCACAGCAAACATAAATATTAGCGATATCTTTGTTCAAGTACTTTGTTGCGCTCTTTGTAAAAACATGGTAACAATTCTGAAAAAAAAAAACTGATAAAAAAATTAAAAACAAATATTGGATACGTTATACAGTTAGAGTCAGGAAGTAAATTGGATTGTACTTTTAGTACTTTTTGTCACTGACTACAATAAAAATATTGGAGCAGTAGACATTGTAGACCAATTTATTGGAGATAATATTATTGCTCGAAAACGAGGTAAGAAATACTGTAAGAAAATATTTTTTATTTGTTAGATAAAATTATTTTGAACTAGTACCTTATTTATAAGAAACAAGGAGGCAAAAAATCACATTTGATGTTCGTTTATCTTTAGTAGATGAACTTATTGAAAAGTATTCTATATCGGAAACCACTGCAAAAAGAGACCGGCCGAATTTGGAGAATAACCCCAACCGTTTGATTAAAAGACATTTTATTAGACAGATACCTCCAACTGATTAAAAGTGGCAACCATCAAGAGAATGCAAAGTTTGTTGTTCCAAAAGAGATGAAAACAATAAGAGATGCAGAAAAGAAAATCACAAACTGGTACTACCGTCCAGTTTTTGATTTTGGCCTTTGCATCTCATGTTTTGAAATTTATCTCACAAAAACAATTACTAATGTTTATTTATATTATGCAAAAGTGTAATCAAATTCATGTAATGTTTAAGACACATGTTTTTTAAAATTTTACCTCTTTGTTGGAAAGCCAACATTCAGTGATTATAACCCTAAATGTTTGCTTTAGTTAAAAAATGAAATTTCGTATTTCAAGCTAAAAATTATTCAAAAATTAAAAATGAATGCACATATTGAACATGTACTTAGTTTTATATAATTTTCTCGAATAAAAAAAATAGGCACTTTTAGGACCGTTTTCTTCAAAATTATCTAATTGTTAAGGCGTTAATATTTCTTTATTAGGGTTCAAGAAATGAACTTTCCTTTAAAAGGGATGAACCTAAGCCTGCTGTTCAGATGGATTCTGAAGGTTTCAAAATACCACCAGTTCCTGATAAGTTACATCATTCACCTAATAGCAAACAAGAGAGTCAAAGTGATTTAGAATCAGAGAAAAGGAAAAGACCGGCACTGGAAGAACAAACAAGTTATGAGTCCAAAAAAAGAAAAGGTATTTATTTAGATATTGTAATCTGTGTGTTTTATTGTGATTTTAGTAAAAAAAAAACCTTTTAAATTGATAAATTATTTAAAAAGGCCCATTTTTTGTTGTCATTCATTCTATAATTTTTTCAAATTTAATCATTATTGCAATCAGTACATAACATTAATCAAATTAAACTATGTTCAGGTATTAATAAATTCACTGTTTAGAATTAAAAACAATTAATAAGTATTTTTTGATACTCTTACTTTTGAGATTCATTATTTTTTTTTTCAAAATATAAATCTGCTTATAAAATGTATTCTTTAAAGAATTTCAAAATGTTATTAATTGGGTCTGGTTACTATATGCATGTTGTAAAAAAGTGTAGGGACAAGACAAATTTATTGATATAAATCATAAACTATTTTTTTTTGTGGGAGGAAATGCTATATTTATATTCCTTAAATGTGTTTGTAAACTTGTTTAGAAAATTTGCATACTTGCTTGCTAAGTTATGCTGTAAATATACGTCTTCAATGATGTTTATTGTATTTTCAGCTAATTGTGTATGCTAGGGAAATATTTTCATTTATATGAAATGTGATTCCATTGCTTTGCTAAAAATGTTTTCTTTTTATTAGTTAAGAAGTGTATCTGAAACTTCAGACATGTTTATATAAACATTAATTTATTAATGCCATATTTATTAAGTTATAAATTAGAATAAATTTTTTTTGAAAGAAACATTAAAATCAATAGCAACTATTGATAAATGACTCTTGCAAGCAATTAATGAAAATTTAAAGCTTATAAAACACTTGCCTCGATTTTATTATTAATTTATTTTTCCTGTTAATAGTTAAATATATTGTCTTGTGGAATTTTGCAAGATCATGTAAAATAAATACTGAAATAGATCATACCATTCATGTTTAAATTTTAAAAAAAATCTGCATTTGTGGGAATCTTCATTTTTAATAATTTTACAATAAACTAAAATAAATAATTTGGAAATGTACATTTCACAAAGTTTGATTTTGCAAAAACATGATCAATTTTTTTTTTTTTGCATGTGTTGATTCACTTGCATAAATACTAATTATATTTATTTTACTTAACTTATGTTTAAGTTGAAACATCAGACTCTCATAGAATGAGTATCAAGCATGATTCATCCAAAGATGACAGAACAGTATTTCTTAGTAATCTTTCATACGAAACAGATGAAGATAAAATTAAAGAGTTTTTCTCACAGGTATGTATTTTAATTTAAAGTAATTTGAATATCATACTATTTTTGCCTAATGACCTGATGGTCAATAGCCAGGCTTTTGATAAATGTATCATACTATTTAAAACATTCCATAGATATTGAATTTATAATTTTTTTAAAGGGGTACCAAAGTTATTTCAAATTTCAATCCAAGAAAATTATATATATTTTTTTACGTTTGCAAAATACATTTTTAAGTTCTCTTATGATTAAATCTACACTGCCTGTGTGTGTGGCATAGAATGCCTACGCTGCCTGGCATATTAAAGAATGAATGAAATGAAAGTTGAGCCACAGACAGAGAATGCTTGTGTAAATATGTATTATATGCTATGTACAAGATAATTTGTGACAATAACAAGACAGAGAATATGTAGGGCAGTGATTCTCAACCACTGTGTCATAGCACTTTTTTGTGATGCCAATTTTTTAAAAAAAGTAATAATTATCCTCTGAGGAAAAAAAAAATCCTGAACCAAATCATTAAACCATTTTATAGAAATAAAGAATTCATAAAATTGTTATTGACCATTTAACAACACTAGAGGAGAGAGTTATTCATTACTCCCAAATTCAGATGTAACAAAATTTGATTGGGTTCGTGATCCATTTGTTACAGATACATCTGTATATAAATTAACTTTGAATGATGAGGAAGAGCTAATTTCATAATCTGTATTTAATTTCAAAACATTCAAAAAAGTCAATTAATTAATTTTGGATTAAAATTAAAGAAAATAATCCCATAATAGCCCAAAAAGCTTTAAAAATATTGTTACAATTTTCGACATCTGAATTGCGTCAATTTAGATTTTCATCATTAACAATTATAAAAATTGAAAAAAGTTCGAAACTCTTTTAAATGTAGAGGAGGAAATAAGAGTGGCATTATCACCAAATATAAACAAAGTTATCAAACATCATAAAGCTCAGATTTTTCATTAAATGTATTCGTATAATTAATTTGTGATTAACTACTCAATTAAACATTTTCTTTTCTTTGTTGTACATATTTTATTTAACATGGAAATTATTATCAAAAGCTATTTTACATAGTAATCCGGGGCTGGGAAAGGTTGACTTAGTGGGTCAATAAATAAGTACCAAGTTTGCTTGGGAGCTAAACACGTGGGGTTTCACGTCAGATTGACCACCTGACCGAAACATCTGCTCATGAACCTCAGTGCCTAAGGTCATATAATTTGAGATGGCCACAGTAGGCCTTGGTCCTCATAGACAGTTGCTCTACTGAGTTTAGTTTAGATTTTACATAGTATATTATAAATAAGTAAAATTCTTTAAATTTTATTTTATTGTTAATGTGCCACCAAATTTTGAAATTGTTAAAAGTGTTCCGCAACAAAAAGGTTGAAATCATTGTCCCGAAATCTCTTAATCCTCATGTTTTATGGGATGTAGAACTGCTCAAAATTCTAGATTACTCAGGCATGGAAATAGTAACTGTCAAATCCATCCACCCTTTTACTTCAATTTTATCCTCTGTTGTAACCACAGTTAAATAAGTTTAATGTGAAAATGCATATGATGAAATATTAGTTAACATGAAATAATACAACAGTCTTGACAAACTACATGTATTTTCATGCATCTTTTTTCTCTTAACACGAAACGAAAATTGCTTTACATGAAAAGATTGCCCTTCTGGGAATAAACAAAATATAGAAAACACCAGACACTTAATGAAATATTTGAGGAAGTTTCTGTATTATTGGACTGTTTCACTGTATCATCGGTGGAATTCATTGCAATTGATGATAATGCGTGTACAGCCCCAGTTATAGCAGACAAAGATATTTTAGAGTTTGTTCAAAGCTCAGAAAATATCATTGATGCAGATTCTGGTGACGAAAAGGAAATGAATATTGCAGTTCTTGTTCCCATGTCATCCGAAATGAGGAACATCATACACAGTTATTTTTTGATGCATGTTCCAAAAGGTGAAATGAATAACAAAATGGACGATATAAAACAATTGGTTGACAGTTTGATGCTGAAGAAGAAAATGCAAAGGAAAATATCAGATTATTTTCCAAACACTCAAATGTTTTGTTTATCAAAAAACTTGAAAATTTTGTATTAAACTTCATTAAGTTCTTTTGAATGTTTTTGTTTCATTGATTTTTATTAAATACATGCATATTTACACATCTGTGTGAATGAAGATCTAATAAACTTAATTTTACTCAGTATATGTTTTGTTTTGCTATATCCTTAAACACGAAAAAATATTTCAGTTCCCTTGTTTTGTGTTAAGGGATTTTTACCCTATACAACCTACCTACATAACTTATTAACCTTCCATTCACTGAAAATTGCATATTTATGTAGACCACTCTTCATGATGTTGCATTTTTTTTATGTTTAGTAGTATATTTTATCAATGTTATATGATTAGTTTTCTGTGTTGAACATTGTATTTTATCGGTACGTTATCTTGTTACGTTTCATTGGCAATAATAATTTGAATCCTACTTTGACTTTTATGTTTTTAAGAGTCTTTTAAATTTTTTAAAAAGTATAATGTGACTGAATAATACATTGATTAAGCTTTAATTATTTTCAAATTGTATCTTGTTAACTTTTTATGATAATTTTTGCCTAATTTTTGTGGTTCTTGTTGTAGAGATAGTTCTAAAATCTCATGCATTTGAATAATTTTATCCTTTGTATTATCTTAGTAACTATTTCATTCTTTCTTATTTTATAATCCCTCTCCCTTTTCTTAGTTAAGTGGTGAATATGTTTTTCACTAAAGAAAAAACAAAACCATATTCTTCAACTATTGTTTGCATTATTTATGTAATATTATTGTCCTTTTATCTAAAGAGGGAGGAAATATTTGTTTCAAAAACTAGCATTGTTGCTAAATAACATAACCTAGTTTTTTTAAATAAAGATTTGAAAATTTTATTGATAGGTACAAATGCTATGTTAAAAGTGTAATTCCTTGAATCCTGATTGATGTGTGCTCATTTAGAATGATAAACAATTTGTTTGGAGTTTTCGGTGAATTAGTAATTAAAAATTATTACAAAGTTTTTTTCTGCATTCTTCATATATTGGTGTATTACAAATTTCTATTGAATTGATTCCGATTTCTTCATTTGATTCAAAATACATTTAATTTTTATGTATAGATTGGAGATCTTGAAGAAGTTAGACTTGTTAAAGATTATAAAGGTAGATCCAAAGGATTTTGTTATGTTGTGTACAAATCACAGGTAAGATTTTCATATTAAATAATTTTTTCCCATTTTTATTTATTATTTGTTTTAGTAGTTATTAATAAATTAGAAGTGTAGTTTATTTGATTTAAAAAAAAAAAAATTGAAAGGATATGTCTGGATTTTCAAAGAACCAAATTAACTGTAAAAATTATATTGTGACTCCTAAAGAGATGTTTTGTAATGATTCCATTTTTTAAAATAAATAGGTAATTTAACATTATGTCTTCAAGTTTAAGGTTTCCTTATGTTTATAATATAAATTGGCTTTGAATAATAATTTTTAAAAAAAATTATACCATTTTTGCTTCATTGGTTTATTGGATTTGATTTATTCTATTTAATTTTAAATTTGTTAGTATTGCTTCAAATCTGATGTATTTCTTTTGATTAGTTGATGAAAGTGATTTTTTTTTTTTGTATTTAGTAATCATAAGAGGACAGAAAGAGTTAAACAGTTAGTCTGTAATTTGATAATAAGAAATTTAAAAGGACTTTGCACAGAAAATTACTGATAAATCATGTTCTTACATTTATTCATGGAAATGAACTAGCTGACAAATTGTCCAAAGAGCCTTCAACACTGCATCCACCTTGTCTACCAATTCCTTTTAGAAATGCCTAGTGACTTATCCAGGATAAAAATCATCAGTAAAGAATATTCACTCTTAAGGAGTTGGCTGATGGTAAATCTTGGTCTTGTCTACTTGATGACAGAGACATTCTCAACTTTCTGCCCTCCCTAAGGGGAGGGAGTAGCATGTTTTAGAGCAGGGGTGGGCAACCTTTTAGCTGTGGCGTGCCAAACTAATCTACCAATAGGATTCAGCGTGGCACACAGTTAAATATTTTTCAAACAGTTATATTCCCACGATAATGCATGTAAAGTTAAGAGAATAGAGGTCAATAATATAGATTTAGTTTTATTATTTATTAATTTTGCATTATTTAAAATATTTCTTAACATAAAACTAAAAAGAATAAAATATAATGGTTTCTTCAACAAAAAAAATTAAAATTGTATCTATGTTGTGGATTTTTAAGCATATTTATTAAAATAAGTAATAGACAACGAAAAGTATAAATATACAGTTTACCACCATTAAAGAAAAAGATCCTCCCTTTTCTACAGTTAAATAAAAAAATAAATAAAAATTTCAATGCAAACCTAGTGCTTGCACTGCTTTGCTTTCATATTGTAAAATCAAGGGTGCAATGTGTGACTTTCAATTTGACACGATTCTGAGCATTCAGTTGTTAAAACAATTTCTTTGTGGACTCAAAATGTTTTTCATATGAGGAAAGATTTTTTACAAAGAGATGGAGAACCAAAAGCAGAACACAACCACAATTTTCTCTCTTCAAACAAATAAATCTCTCCTGCAATGACATTTAAAAAAAAACAAAGAGGTTGTAAATTTATCTTTAAAGTTTATCCTTCAGATTTTTAGTAATTCCATAAATGTCCATAATTCTGAAGAGATTCGTCAAATTAAGTCCTTACAAATGTATCAACTTCCATCCACTCAAAAATTGACAAATTTGTTGAGAAATGAAGAGTGCCACCGAAAATTGAACCATGTGCCATAGGTTGCCGACCCCTGTTTTAGAGTCATCACCAGACATGATTTTTTATAGACACATCTGTTTGAGACCTGGCTGGTTCTCAATTCTGCCCTTTCTGTAATTCTGTGCCAATGACTGGGGAGCATCCATTTTGTTGCCCCTCTCTACTTCATGTTCAGTCTTAAGATAACTATGGAATTCTCTTTCCTACTAGCACAACTTCTGTTTTGTACTGGAGTGCAAGACACCTTATGTCCGAGAGGACATTGGCGGGTGTAATTTAAAATAAAATATTTTCAAATTTAGCTCATTATTGGTAATAACTTTATTTAAATTTACAATTTATAATTTTTTATAAAAAAAGGTTTTGTAAATAGCTAAAGAACTAACTTTAGAAATTTTACTTATTTTGCTTTATAATGATTTTTTTGGTATTTCAGATTCCAAATATAAAATTTTTAGATATAGAAATGATTGAAAAATTTCACTTACATGTATAATAACAAACACTTTTGTAAAAAGAATAAGACATTATATTTGGAATACTATGAAAATGTTTTTATTTACTTATTAAAATGTTTGAATCTTTGCTATTCTAGGAACATGTCAAATTAGCTCTAAAAAAAGACAGAGAACCATTAGATGGAAGACCAGTTTTAGTGTCTCCATGTGAGGATAAAAGGAATAATCCTTCAGTACAGCCAAAATTTAAGGTGAACATTTTATTATATATATGAACTGTTATTTTTAATCAATGTTTTTTAAAAAAAATTGTAAATGAATTTTTTTTTAAAACATGAAATATTTAGGTAACTTATTCAAATGATTCATGTAATAATGCTGTGCATTGATTTCTGTGAAAGCACTTGGGAATGAGATTTTTTAATTGGTTTTAATTTCTGCAAATGAACATCTTTAAACTTAAAGGAGCTCTTGTATGTGATTTTCTATCACGCTCATTAAATTTTACTGAAAATTTTTGTTTGTATATGTATTTTTAATCTTTACTTTGTTTTAAATGTTGATTGCATAATAAAAATGTATTTTCAAAAAGATTAAAGAATTACTACATATATATTAGTTTAAAATTAAAGCTAAACATAAAAATGAAAAATATTTGACAAATTAGTAAAAACTTGCATATTTAAAAAAAAAAATCCTTTTTTGATGGTAAACGAATTAATTATACATTTTCTTTTTAAAGCATGAGAAACATTCTCATAGCAGGGAGTTCTTTTGAGTCTTTTTTTTTTCTATCTATATACATACAAAGATGATTTCATTTTACTTTAAAACTACTGTAAAATCCGGCGTATAACGTGCACCGTCTTATAACATGTACTGTTATATAATGTGCACCATTGTATAACATGCACCTATACTTTCAAGCAGCATTTTTGAACTTTTAGGTATATTAGCCGTGTAACGCACCCCCCCCCTCTTTTACGAAGAAACCCGAAATGTAATAATACAATTTTCTTATGTTTTGAAGTCATTTATTCGAGGTATTATCCTAGGCTTCTGAAAAAATAGCATATTTCTAGAACTACAACTCTTTAAACTCATAAGGTATGTCATTTATTTTTTATAAACTGTATTTCAATGTGTGTAGAAGTCTTAATTTTTTTTATGCTCGTTGCTTTTTTATTTTATTTTTTAAAGCTATCATTTTTTTTACCAGGCGTATATTGCACACCCATAAATTTCGACCGTATTTTTGGTTTTAAAAATGCACAGAATATGCCAGATTTTACGGTGTATATATTTAAATTTCTGAGTTGTTACTTTATAATGATGATGACTATTTATAATTTTTTAAAAATCATTTAATTTTTTTATGGTTTGTATACACATTAGATAAAATAATGTAATTTTTTTATGTACATGACACCAATTTTTTTTAAAAAATAGTTTGCTACAAGCTTAGAGAGGAATAAACTTTTTATTAAAGGCTTACCCTTCTCTACCACCAAGGAAGATTTGGAAACTATGTTTAAAGAAGTAAGCATTCGTTTAAATTGATTTAGTTAGTATGTATTGATTTAAACTCTTAATATATTTTTAATAACTTTTATTATAATTAGGTAGATTTTTTTGTTATTTATTGTTAAATTATTGTATATTTCAAATATATGTAAGTTCATAAATGGATTTTTTTTTAGTATGGGCCTTTGAAAGATGTACGCTTAGTAACTTATCGCAATGGTCATTCAAAAGGAATAGCTTATGTTGATTATCATGATGAAGTAAGTGTAAAACTTTCACTGCAATGTAGCTAATTATTATTTTTTTTTTATCTTTATCCCATTTCATTATTCTAGTGCAGCAGTCATAATATGAAATAAAATTTTTTTCCCCATCTCATCATAAAAAGAGACAGATGAAATAAAAATATAATTGTTTATTTTTTACCTTTTATTTATTTGTTTCTTTGAAGTAGTAATTAGTTTTAAGGCTTCAATTATGGTTTATGTAAAATTAGCTATGGAGATTTTATTTCCAACCAAACAGTTTGTGTAATTTAATTATTTAGGATTACGTTATCAGTTAAAAAAATTAATGAATTTATGAAATAAGTTTTGAGAATGTTTACTTATAAAATAAAGATATAAGTTTAATGGGCTTATCAAGGTACCTTAAATGTTGGATTTAATTTAGCTATGTAATCGTTAAAATCGTGCATGCGTTAATTTATTTTGTTTTGTTATTTATTAGCATTATATTATTTAAGTAGTGGTTAATATTTCTGTTAAGGTATATACAAGTTTGCTTTTCTTACAATTTAAAAGCACTTCTTTTAAAAGTTTTTTTGTAAATATATTTATATTATTTTGTATTAATATTTGATGGGAACAGATTTTCTTTCTTATGTTTCCAAATTAAAGCTTTTGCTATTTTTGACTGATTTAATATTCAAGTAATGTCATTTTTAACTTTACAAAAGGTTTGGTGAGTAAAATAAAGGTAAATGGTCCAAATCTAAAATAGTTCTACTTTTGATCATTAATTCAGCTGGCTTTTTATTTAAAAAGTCTTCTTTGTCAATCCCTTAACTGCCTTTGGCATATATATACACCTCGCTCAGTCATTGCATTAACTGCACTTGGCATATATATATGCCTTTCTGAATTGTAAACCTTTGTGTTGCACTGTTATCTGCAAAACTATTCTGAAGACTTTGAAATGCAATACAATGATCTTGACAATGTTTGTGAAAGATTTCAGAGAAGGATTTACTTATTTATGCCTTTCCCCCCCGCCAAACAATGCATAACTGTGTAAAAAATGGTGGCACTGGGAATTGAATTGTACAGTTTTTTGCTGGCACCAAAAGGTTAATGTCAGTATTCTATAAGTGACATTATCTTGTGAAGTTTAGCTGAATCAATGCTAGATATTAAATACTATTTTTTTATAATCTCTTTTAAAAGGGTAGTTTGGATCATTTCTATAATGTCCTAAGTTATCAGGACATCTTAAAAAATTCTATACTATACTTTTTAAAACTATTGATCTTGATGAACTTTTCAGATTTTTGTTAGATTTTTTTCAGTTATTTTTTTCATACAGGAATTATTCATGCTTATGTTATATTTTCATTTAAACAAGAGGATACTTTTGCTATATAACTTTGTGAGATGTACCTAGAATGAACACATTGATGTAGCTATAGTTTAATTCATATTTCTTATTATTAGCTATAATGATTCTGCTTTTCTTTAACAATTGAAATATCTTTTTTCTTTTCTAAATTAGACAGCAGCTGCAAATGCAGTAATGAAGTTGGATGGTACTAAAGTAAAGGACCATGTAATTTCAGTTGCAATAAGTAATCCACCTCCAAGAAAACCTAAAAAAGAATTTTCTAGTGGATCTATTGCTGATTCTCTTGGAGGGGGTGGAAGTGCTCCAAAAGGACCGTAAGTTCTTTGTCTATCTAGGTTATCTTTTACACACTATGGGCTAAATTCAGGAGAGGTATATAATAAATGCAATTATATGTGTTCTACATTCAATTTAAAACTGACATTAAACTAACTTTTATTTGTAAAATATAAATAAAATTTCAAACTTGATTGTTGGGTAAAGGTGTTCAAGTATTAAGATTCTTTAAACAGTTCTTCAAAATAAAAATAAAAAGTTATTCGTGTACTTGTAAATCAAGTGCATTTTATATACCTATGTGTATTGTTATTGTAGATAAATATGTATTTTTTAAAAGAAAGTTTCTGCAAAAGATAAAAGATTACAACCATGAAGTACATGAATTGATTGCCTGGAAATACGTGATTACATTTATCATGAAACTATGATAGCACATGTGTGAATTTAATTCATTATACTAAAAATATCAGTTTTAATGATAGTAAAAACATTTGGATATTGATCAGAAGTTTCTAATTCTTTAAAAGAGGAAAAAAGGATGTAAAATGGAATATGCTTATAGGAATATGTAAAATGGTCTATGATGCAAATACAGTAAGAGAATTAGCAGTGGCACACATAGGAATTTTTCAAGGGGGGAGAGGGGTCCAGGGTCAAAAGTTCACCATTTTTGTATCATACCCCAACATGCTGCCAAACATATTCTTTTGATTTTGTCAATTGTCAAGAACAAAAACAGTAAAAAATTAATTATGGAATAAATAATTAGCATTAATTAATGCAATTATTAATAACAAATATTTAAATAAATTTTTACTTACTATCTATGCATAAAATTATAATCAGTAAAAAAAAAGGGGGGGGGGCGTCCAGACCCAGGGGTCCCTTCCCCTTGTGTGCATCATTGTGTCATAGTAATTTGAGCTGAATAAAATCAATTTTGTTTCAAATTATCAAAATACTCGGGTTGTTAAATATACAAAAATTTAAATAAATTGTGAAATTGAATAACTACTACATTTTTAACTGAACTATAAAAGTAGATATACTAAAATATAACTTAGAATTCAGCATAATATTGATTTGTAAAAACTTTTATAGCATTTCTTCTGTAAAATCTGCACATTTTTATTTCTACTTTAAATTCCTCAATAGGAGCAGTCATTTATCCTTTCTTTATTTGAATACTCAGAAACAACTTGATTGTTTTATTTACTAGTGATAATATTAATTCTATACCTAAATGAATAATAGCATTATAAAAACTATTTTAAAAAGGCGCTTTGATTTGAATTTACTATAACAATATGTATATTTCCTATGTTGTATTCGCAAGATAATTAAATTGGAACTACTTTCTGGGTGTTCTAGGAATTAGCAACCATTCTTTCATCACATCCAAGTCTACAAATGATGATATATGCTTTGCATATTGTTGCATTTAAAATATCACAAGTGGCATTGGAAGGTGGGGGGGGGGAGGTGCTTTAGTACAATTAAGGTGCTTTTAGTACAATTAATAATTTGTTGCTGGGTTTGAAAAAGAAACAAATATCTTTTTATTTTTATTAATTTTTTAACCTCTTAAGTTACAGTTTAAAACTGTTTTTTTAATGAAAGATTTTTTTAGACCCTCTTTTATCTTTTATTTGCAAAATTTTTAGTTATTTTTTCAAATGTAAATATGCTTCAAAATTTTTATTTTTGTAATTTATTTTTGTACAGTACTTTCATGGTATGAAAGGAAAATTAGTTAGGAATAAATATCTTTTTAAAATGATCCTTCAGATATTGAAGAAAAATATTATTTTTAACAAAAAATTATTGTGTGAAGGCATTTAAGTTTATAATTTTAATTTTCTTCAGATTAAAAGTATCAAAGTATGTGTTTGTTATTAATTAGTAATATTGCTATGAAAACAAATTATTTTAGAGCGAAACAGCCATTGAGAAATCTCAAAATTCTTATTTTCTTTCATTTTAAATTTAGTGTAATTGATGTTTGAATAGTTGGAACTGTTTTAATTCCTTTAGATCAGTGGCCTTTAAATTTTTTTTGCTCATTGGATCTAAAACTTTAAGGTGTGTAGCAGAAACCCTGTTCTACTTTTAGAAGAATGTATCTAAAAATAAAATTTTAAAGTAGAAATCTAAGTAGAACGAGTGTTTAAATCAGTGTTTCTCATATTGGGAAATGCTTTAGATTAGTGGTCTTCAAACTTTGTCGACTCATGAAAACCTTAGAACTATGAGGCGTTTTCGATGAACCTGATTCCTTATTTAGAAGAACATATCTTAAAAGATTATTTAAAGAGATCAATATGTTGCAGTTACATTATATGAAGACAAAAATATTTTATTTGTTATAAATGTTTTTTTAATGATTAAGTAATTTAATAATTAGTAACATTAATTTGCTCTCCATGTGTCTCAACTCCATAGAGAATGTTTAAGTATTTTATGTACACTTTAATTATAATTTTCTCTTTGAATTTTTATTGACTCATGTAACTCCTGGACATCCTCATGGTATCCGACGGTTTCGTGGAACACAGTTTGAAGACCAGTGCTTTAGATATTCATGTGGTTGTACAAACTCTATAAAGAATGTGAACCTGTGTTGCTTACACATTTATAACTTTCTTTTTGATTTTTTATTGACTTGGGGAACTCCAAGGTTCCATGGAACACAGTTTTGAAACCACTGCTTTAAATGATAATGAGAAGTTTGTAGTTAAAAATATTTATTTAAACTGGAGCAATAAACTAAAGCAATAGTTAACTGAATTTTCAAAAATGTAAAAGTTTTTCATCTATTATTCTGTTTTGAGTTAATAATGCTGTTTCATAATGGATTATAATTTTTTGGACTATTTTATAAGTCTTTAATGAAGATTGAATTTTTTCTATTCTAAAAATTTCAGACGTGGTCGTGGCCGAACTCAGCTGTCCATGGTTCCTCGATCTGTCGCACGAGCACCTTCTAGCAGGGCATCAAATGCTTCCAATGGTACTGTTCAAAATGGTCAGTCTTCTGAACCAATGGATTCTTCAGAGGAAAGAAAGCCACTGAGCAATAATGATTTTGCAAAGATGCTACAAAAATAAGTTGTAAGATTACTAAATTCATATTCATAAACTTTATGATGCTGTGCATTTTTTTTGAATTAAAAGACTATTAAGTTTTAAGAAATGTTTTGTAAAATCTTGCAGTAAAGGTCTGTCATGGTCCTTTAAAAAAAAGTTTCTTGTAGTAACTTGAAAATGGTGCATTTTTTGGATTGATATGGAATAAGGTACATTCTTGTGAATAATTTGTTTTTAATATCCATACATTTTTATCAGATCATATCCTGTAAAACAGAATAATGAACATAGTTTATTGTTAAATTACTGATTTAAACAGTTGATGTTGTAATAATGTTTTTTGTTCATTTTTTTTTGTTAACTAAAAATTATTCACAGCAAAATAATCATATTGGTCAAAATTAACTCTGTATTTTATTAGAAAATTAATAGTTTGAACTTTTTGAAAGAATAAAGATTAATTTATTATGATATTATTGTTGATGGACAATATAGTGAAGTTTATTATTATTCTTTCTGTTTGTAATTTTATTTCATGAAAAATTGTTATATTTAGTGCAATTTAATACATTCAAGTTTTGCTATATTGAGTTATGACATGTGAAATATCGTATTACTTTTAATTCATTGAACTACTTTTATAGGTTTATTATTAATATTTTTTTATTTTACAAATGGCGAGATAATTATAATATGGAAAAGTAGGATAATATTTTAATGCCGAAGAAGTTCCCCTTTTCTCATTTAAAAGGAAAAAATATGTTATATCAGTTTTGTTTAGTATTAGTATTCACAAATATTTTTTTTAGCACTTTTTGGATATATTAAGCATAAATACTTTAAAATTTGTTAGATATCTATATGTGCTTGCTAAAGAAATAGAATTCTTTAATTTAAAAAAAAAAAAATTTTTGTATTGATGTTAAAACTTTTTATTAAAATTTATTTTTCCTATTAAGTCATAAAAAAGTTATACTAAATTTTATTTAATTTAGCCAAAATTTCTATTGCTAATGTTTTTTTGCAATTTAATGATTATTATCTATTTTTTACTTTCTTTTTTTTTGGAATTTTACTTTTTTTTTTATTTGTTGAAAATTTTCATTCCGACGATATGTTTAAAATTTAAGCAGTTTCAACAAAAGTTTCAGAAAAAGTGATTATGAATTAAGATTGATATTTATGTACAAATATAAGATGTTTAATATATTTTTGTCATATATTTAATGATACTTAAAATAGTTTTTGATAATATATAAGTTAAAAATTGAACCATATTAGGAGCAATAAATATGATTGAAATACAAATTGATTCTTCTGTAAACACAAAAGATATCCTTGTCATACCAGATAAAATATGCAACTTCCTTATTATAAAGCAATTGAATATTTTTATTTTAAGTTTTTTTAGGAAAGAAAATCATTTAACATACTTACATTGTTCATGGAAATTCTTTTTTCAATTTATTACCACTCATTGTAAATAATTTATGTATTTCATATTTCATTTGTCTTTTTGTCATTGAAAACTCATGAATGTTTGATTGTTTTATTAATTATTTTCAAGTGTTAAAAGTAAACATTTGGGACATTGTTTTGTATGTTTTTCTTATTTAATGTATTCATTCATCAGATGCATATATTTCATGTACATGATGTGCAGTGTTTGTTGATGATGCATAATTGTCATTCCTAATGTGTAAATGTTATTCAGAAACACTTGTAACAAAGCGTGGAAAGTTTTGTGAGTATATATTAAAAACAATATTTCAATTGTTAGTTGTGTGAAATTATTTTTTCTCAAATATCATCCATAAAGTAATGTATTTTACAAATGTTTGATACATGCTTTTTGTATAATTTAGTCTGCTGCTGCTAATTCTAGCCAGTGTGCATCCTTGGCTGTTGAGCCATTCAGCAATGCTCCGACTAGAAGAGGTGGACTTTTATGTGGAATTTTTCTTTCTCATCTTGTTTTGTCTACTGATTTTAAGGCAAAATTATTTAAAATATGATTACTGGGACTGTTAGCAATGTATATATATATAATTTTTTAAGTGCTACAATGATGCTTTAATGGTTTTCTTAGCTCCGGATCTTCAAACGATTCTAGCCAATACTAAAAAAAATCACGATGTCAACAGTATATATATATAAGCACTGATATATAGGTATATCAGTTAATATGAAGGTTTGTGCCCAATTGGAAACCAAATTAAATTAAATGCATTTTAATGCCAAGATAGTATTTATTAACCAATAGCATTTTCTCTGTCTATAATTGCTTAATAACTTTTTATAAGTTTTTGAATTCTTCCTTTGTAGAAACTGTATGGTTTCTTCTTGACTTCTTCCATAGAATCTGTTCAAATTGTTTTATAAAGAACAAAAGAGATGAAAATTCTCACCCGTGCTGGAGGATTTCTCATTTAAACTCCCTAAGTTTTTGTAGTGTTGAGTGATATTGTCTAGTTTTTTCATGTGAAAGATGCCTTTCATATTGACTGAATTTTAATGTTTTATTCCAGTTTTTCAACATTGAGTTGGGTGAGTTGCTCTCAGAGTATACCTCCGTAGTTATTCTTTGGTCATATGAAACAAGATTGCAAAAAAACAAAAAAAAAAAAAACTATACCCCTGTAATCCCACCAGATAGATAAGACTTTCATTGTATGCTACACAGTCTTTTTCATAGATTCTGCTATTTCACTTTTATACTTCCATCCTCTGTTTCTTTATTACATTGTTATGCATAACCTATTTTTTAGCTTCAGATGTGATTTTATTTAAGAAATATTTGATGGACAAGGACTAAAATGGCTTTGGAAGCACAGTTCCATTCTATCAAAGCATGCAAAATTCATGTATCTTGTTTCAAAATGTATGAAAGTTACTTTAAATAGAGAAAAGCAGTTGAACTAACTACTTTTAGTCTTTCAGCAATTTCTTCAGTGCTAATCTGTAGATAATTATTTATTAAATCATGGGCGAAATCATTATAAATGTTGGAAGGCTGCCCACATCAAGTTTATCAATTACATTGAAGCCACTATTTTGAAATTGAATAAACCATTTTTAAGCTGTTCTAAGAGCAGAAGTTTGATTTGTTAGTATTTTTTATGCCATGTCTTGAATATTTTTATTGCAACTTTAACACATTCTCCTTTTTTAAAATTCAAATTACTTAGCATAATAGATATGTAACTTTTCATTTTCCATTTTAAATATTAACCTTGCAAAAAAAAAATTAAGTGAAAATTTAAAAAAAAATTTATATTGACCCATTTTGTGTTTCAAATAGTTAAGTCAGTTAATAATATGATCATAAAAAATTAAAAGGGTATGCTTGTGTCATCTATAAAAATGGTATACGAACTTTTGCACACACGAATCATATTGAAGCTATAATCAGTTTTTGCTTTATTACCCTTAAACATTGTATAGCTTAAAATATATAAATTTGTTACAAATGAAATACATAACTTATAAATTGGAAGGTTTTAGAATTGAGTTTTTCATTTTTTCTAAATGAAGAATTTTATGTGTATACATATAACTTTTACATCGATACCTTGTTACTCAATTTCTCTGTATATAATTTAACCCTTTAACTGTTGAGGAAAAAATACGAAATTCATCCCCCCCCCCAGTGCCACCGTTTTACCCACAGGCACGTGTTGTTACAAGGTTCATTTGGGGAAAAGAGAAACATGTTTTTTTTTAAACCTAAAAATGTTTTACTTTCACTTTGAAAAAGAGAAGGATAAAATAATAAAAGAAAAATACAAAATCTAATGTCTAATTACAATGTAATAAAAAAAAAAGTATAACATCTGTTGTGTGATATGTCCTGAAACATGGTTGAACGCATTGATCAGCATCACATTCAATGTATTGATAGCAAGATTCACAGTGAATATTTTTCTGTGCACAAACAGCATATTTTCTCATTATACTTTTCTTAAAAGACATTAATGGTACTTAAAAACTGCTTAGCTATGAATTTCCTTGTTCTCAGAATGTACCCTTTCAAATTCCTTTCCCACCTCTTCTCCGAAATAAGTAAATTCTTTAGAAGCACGGTCAATGTCATTTTAATGTATTCCAAAGCTGTGGGACTGGTTTTGAAAAGAGTCATCCTTTGGACAGACAACTACATGTCTGGGGCTCTAAATGCACCAACTGAGCAGGATGTGTATACATGCCGGCGGTACTTACGGGGTTAAACTGCTGATTTTTGACGATTGATTATAGAAGAAAGACTGAATTTTAGACTGTTTTAAGAAATAGGAATTATGGCTCTTAAGAGAATTTAAATAGAACTTTAAAATTTTTGTATTTGTTTCAATGTTTAAATTGTCATAAAAACATGCATTAAATTTCATTATGGAAGTGGGTTTATTTAAAATGAGTCATTATCAGTAAGATATAAAAAAAGACAATACGTAGTAACTTTTGACAGATTTCTGTGAGGCATGCATTAGTCAATAAAATTAATTTGAAATGAACAAAAAAAGGGGATACAGTTCGAAGGTCTTGTGCATTCTACTAAACTTGTATTTGTGATTTTGTACTTCCAGCATTTCTTAGATTTAGACACCTAATAAGTTTTTTTTTCATTAAAAAAATTAATTTCTATTTCAGAATAATGTGACGTTTTCCTCTTAATGCTTTATTCAGGGAAATCATGATGTATTTGTAACAGAATGTTATATTGTATTTAATGTACAGAAGGATTGTTTTTAGAATTGGGTTGGGTGGTAGCAGTTAGTTCTTTCGAACCTTTATCTCCTTGATGACTATATAAATGCTTTCAAATTGCCTTTCTCAGAGAAAATTTATTTGAATTAAAAATGTAATTATTGTTGATTAAAATAATATAAGAATTACTTTTGTGTGAGATAAAAAATCTTGACTTAGAAAATTTTTCATGAGATGTGTGAGCATATAAAAGAGGAAAGTGAATATTTTGTAAAATGTTGAATTAAATATTTTATTTTGTTTTTTGAAGACACGCTTTTGTTACCCTTGTGTAAGATATATATATAAAGATAAATCTAGGAATTTTTCATTTTGTATAGAAATTTTTCTGATTTTTTTTCTGTGTGAAGCTTTGGGTTTTCATCTTTCTTCCTCGTGGGTTAAATGTATTTGAAAAACTTTTTGCTTCATTAACTATCTTATCTTCTGCTTATTTTATTCAAATGAAATTTAATTTAATACTGAAAATCCAATTTCCTTTTTTTTTAGTTTTGTTTCATCACTAAAATTTTTTTTCTTTAAATAATTAAAATTTCCTATGAATGTAGATGTTTCTGGTAAAGTTTGAAACCTAATATTCTACAGAATGCTTAGGCATTTTATATAATGCCTAAAACTAGCTGACAATGTATAAAATGATTCATAGTTCACATATTTCTTAGGCTTTCTATAGAATGCCAAATGAGAAACTGGTAAAACTAAAATGACTACCAAGAAGGAATCCAGAGATTTTTGGTTACTGAATGGCTATGATGTGATGTTTGTGGAAAACAGATGTAAG
Organism: Trichonephila clavata; assembly: GCA_019973975.1. Classification (NCBI taxonomy): domain Eukaryota; kingdom Metazoa; phylum Arthropoda; class Arachnida; order Araneae; family Nephilidae; genus Trichonephila; species Trichonephila clavata. Next base: position 55,232 of record BMAO01011034.1, on the reverse strand, counting down.
CTCATTTATCAAGTTAAAAAAGGTATCTGTACTATACAGTATTATGTTATGGACTCTGAGTTATTTCCCATACTTCATGAGCTCATTTGGCTATTGGACATGGAGGATGTGATAAGAATGTTGATAAGATTTTTCAACTAAATACAAAAACATTGTCTATTTTACAGTCTGACAATGGTAGAGTATTCACCAATAATGTGGTGACCAGCTTGAAGTAGCTTTGGTCAGTCCTGATGATCGTCCGTGGGAAGCCTCACCCTTCTTACAGTCAGGGTAGTATCGAAGGAGCTAATCAAGATATCAAAAATATGTTCTGTACTTAGATGTTGGTCAACAAATGGGACTGCTAAAGGATTGTGTTTTGTTGAATTTTTTAAAAATAGAACTTACCATTCTGAGATCAAAAGAACATATGAAGCTCTTTTTGACTGCAAACCTAAGATAAGGCTTGCAACGTCTTTTTTATCCAAAGATGTTTTAAAAGATATAAAATACCGAGGAATAGCTAGAAAAAGTAATAAAAAGCTTTCAAACAATAGATATTCTGTACAACTTTTTGTTTCAAAATTGAAATGCTATTGAAGCTCTAAAATCAATCTGGAAGTACAAGCAAGCAAAAAAAAAAATCTTACTGCTTCATTGGGAACTTCTGTTTGAGTTCCTGTCCCTAACATCAACAAGGGGTGAGGTGAGTTGTAATTGACAGTTGTAATAAGTGTGACATAATAGTTTCCACTGACTTGGAATTTAGAAGGGATTTTAAAACAAGTATGTGCAAGATCACAATTCACTTTATGCCCCAAGAACTTGCTTAGGATAGAAGATATTCCTGACCACAAAATTTCTTTCTGGTCAATTGCATCCATTAAGTCCTGTGGAAGCGGCTAAAGATTCGTCAAATGTGTAAAACAAAGTGCCAAAATATGAAATGAAAAATGTCATTCAAGCGTACAATGTTGCAGTAAGTAGGTTAATTTTAATTATTTTTTTTATATGAAAATTATTGCTTCCTTTAATAGGAAAGGTATAAATTTTGTTTTGTACAACTTTCATTTTTCTTTGGGTAATTTTAAATAAGTTTTTTTTACAGCAAGCTTATTTTTTCAGAATAACATTTGTATTTTTGAGGAATGCACGTCATTTATGTAATAGCCTTATCAGGACCTTTTTCATACTTTGCTTAGATAGCATTTGTCATTCTACAGAATGCTTAGGTATTATTTGCAATGATTTTAGTATTGCATAATTTCCTAAAAATGTCCGGCATTCTATAAGAATGCTGGCGTTTCATATTTTGCAGGTAACATAGATATGTAATAATTGATTTTATTTTTCAAGTAGGTATTTAAAATGATAGAAAACCATGCATATTTTTTTAAAATGTAAAGGAAAAATTTATCTGGATTAAGATAAAATACATTGTTTTCCTTTGTTCTATGCAACTGTGAAGCATTATTGATTTAGGTTACCATTTACAAAGTACATTACGTTTTAAAACAAATTTTATCACATAATTAGAGAGACATTTGTAAAGATGTATTAAAAAACTACACACTTTTTGAAATATTGAATAAGTATTTATTCAAAGACATTGTTATATATTCAAATCTTTGTAAAACCACGTAAATGAAAGCTTTTATGGATCACCTTGAAATATATAGTTTGCAACTGATGAACAAATTTTTTGCTGGGCATCTTCTTATTAAGAAAATAAATGGATAATTTATAGCTATATGCATCCTAATATCAGCAAATATCTATGGAAAAGAGAAAAACTGAGACGTTGCTTTGCTGCATTCAAACTGATATTTGATCGATCTTTTTGAAATGACTGTAATAGTATCTCTTTTTATCACAGGCCCTTTTTAATGTATACATTAGCAAATCTTCCTGCGCAAAAGCAAATAATTATTAACATCCAATTTGAAGCTCACTTCATTTTTCTAGCATTCGTAATTTAAAATTTTATAGAATGTTGAATTTCTTTAAGATATGCCAATTAATACTCTTTTATACATAAAAACCCTTTTTTTACGACTGACTTGTTCTCGTGTTTTTACTTAGATACAATTATTATCACTCAATTATTTTACAACTTTTGGATTGATTTTGTTTTTCAAAGTAATATTTTACTATTTCATACTTTTTTATATCAGAATTTTGTTAAAATTCTTAAATTAGATTTTATCGGGATAAATCTTTAAAAAAATTTATATGTACAAATATTTTTGTTCAAAAATTAGGTTAATCATTTTTTTTTTATGAAATGTAACATATAATTAGTTTTTTTAAAAGTTTTTCAAATATTAAATTGTGTTATAAACTTTTAATTTGGCACTCAATAATTTGTGCATTATTTATATGAATGCAATTTCATTGTATTTGATTATTGAAATAAATTGAAGTTCTTTGTTCATTCTTTGAAAGCTCGGACATGGATTCGATTTTTAACGCAAAGAAATTTGCATTTCAGCATTTGCGTCAATTCTCTTTTAGCTCTAGGTTGAGTATTTGAACAAGCATTAATCATATGAATTGTAAATTAATAATGGACCAAACTAATAAGTTCTACTCTAAATTTATTCTAAGCATTTTGGAGAAAGGGTTTTATCAAAATAGAATGAATTGGACTTATTTGTGACTCTTTAGAAAGTTTCACGTTGTACAGCAAGACTTATATTAAAAAAAAATTAGCTCTGTTGGTGTGATTCATAAAACTACTATTTTTTTCCCGCTTGTACTTCTCAATTTTGTATTTCAGCTATTGTTTAATGTTAACAGTTCTATTTTCATATTACATTCTTTTTACGGAATGAAGTGCAAGTATTTGTCAAAGAGAAAAAGATGGGCCCTGTGACTTTTAAAATTTCAAACACAAAAATACATTTCTGAAAATAAACTATTTTTTTAAATCTTTTTGTTGTTTAGACTTCTCTCTTTCAGCCCCCAAAATTTTACTGCTTATTTCTATCGGGGTCTTTCTGTGTGTTTTTGGGACATGTACAAACCCATCTTTTTTCTTTTACTATTTGGTCATACTGTAACGAGTGGCTTGATGAAGATTGTCCGTAAAATTAAGAAGTATATCTGGGAAACCTTGTGTTAATATTACGGTTTAAGTTGATATCAGTGTTGTGGCTAGAAATAATCAAATAAAAATGAGGAGTATGTGTTGACAAGCTTGTCAAAGTTTCAGTTGTAAGGAAATATAATTACTGGAATAACGAGAAAATCTAATTATGTGCTCAATGTACAGGGTGAACCAAAAGTCTTGCTCTGGTTGTAAATATTTTTTGTGCTTAAACTATTATAATTAGACATACATGTGTTTGGATATGGAAGAACTGTCATGAAAACTTTATTAGACTTTAGTTAATTTTATGGTAGCTCAGAGAATGTCTTAACCAGTATTACAGTTCACACCAAATGTTTCTTAATATTTTCTGTTACAATACACACAGCAGCTTGTATCATAGACTTCAGTTCTTTAACCTCAGCAATTTATGTGGCAAAGACTCTTAAATAGAGCCCTAAAATCGAGAGGAATAATATCAGGAGAGTGTAGAGGCCAGGGTGTTGATATATCTCTTCCAATTAAGTAATATTTTGTCTAGGTAATCGCATACTGAGGAACTCCAGTGCAGGGGTGCTCTATCTTGCTGAAACATTATCCATGGTAAATTATCCTAACTGTGGTACAATGAACAGTTGCAATAATTCTTAGCAAATGGTTTGTAGTAATGCTTTTTTTCTGTAAAGAAAAACAGCCCGATAATTTTGTTGTTTTTGAGGCTGCACCAAACATTAACTTGAGGGCTGTTTCACTGTAACTGTACTTAAGTGTAAACTCTTGGAGGAGCACTCATGTCATTTGTTGCACAAAAAAGTACTATTAAAACTGACCTATTGAATGATACACAAGTTATATTATTGCGTTAAATGGTTATTTTGTAATGAAGACTTTTGAGTTCACTCTGTGGTAAAGTGTGTTAAGTCTAAAAGTTTTCTTCAGTAAAATATAACAGTGTGTTTTGTGAGGTAATTATATATCATTTAAAAAATTATCCGCATAATTTTGGGAAAATAATCACCAAGACTATTAAAGAATTTTTTAGAGAGGGGGGGGGGGAGGATTCTGTCAAGCCTAAAAGGAAAGATTACATAAATAGAGAAATGTTTGAAAATTATAGTTGTTTGTTTACACATAAATCTATGAATTCGTACTACACTGTATTAAAAGCATCTGCAAATAATTTCCTAATCATACTTCACTTTAATTTTAGATATCTTCTATCAAACCACTCTGTGTATTATCTGCATATTAGGAAAGACTATTTTATATATACAACCGGTTGCAAACAAATTTTTCATCCTTTTTATATATATATATATATATATATATACAGGAAACTGAAGAAAGTAAAAGACGATTATAGTCCTTGTGGGATTAATTAATCCCTGATCGTCGACAATGTTATGGCAGGTGACAAAAGAAAGGTACGGTATTAAAATAAATGAAATCAACCGAGTTACTAAACAGTTCTCTATTGTCAATGTCACCATAGTCCCACATCTATAAATCGACATAAATTATATCGAAATCAAATTAAAAGGATTTATGCGTTAATGTGCTCGACATTTCTCTTATTTCAATGTCGTTTCTTTGGTGATCACTTCTTCATCAACAGTTGCTGACATATCGATGACAACTGTCAACTTTTCATCCTCCAGAATGGGCATGCCGACCGCTGGTTGAGAGGCTGCCCCATGAGGCAACAGTGGGGAATCCCTCAGACTATCGAAACTGCTGGATTCTGTGATAGTGGGCAGGACTCTTTTTACCACAGGATTCCCATCACTGCCGTATCGCCTGCCGGTATTGTCTTCTGAAGCTTCAGGGTTGTTCTGGTACTTCTTGCTGCTGCTGCCACCGCTGATGATGTTTTTCTGGTGGAAAATTGTTGACAGGTTGGGGGATCCGGTGCTGGATCTGCGGGCCTTCTTGTTCTCTGTCTTTGTGGCTGCCTGTGGCCACTTGTAACTGGATTGCGGCGAAGATGTCTCCGAGGAGGACTGGTCATCAGAGTCGCGGTTGACCCGCACTTTGGCAAGAACGCGTCGCACCTTCGCTGCAAAGGATTTATTCAGAGGAACAACATCGGGCCTAAGTGTAAAAAAAAAAAAAAGTAACATAGTTTCTTTAAATATAACATTTTGGTATAGAAGAAATATTAGGTTGGGGGGGGGGCAATTTTAGCTAATTTTGAAAAGGATGATTATGATCGAAATCTATTGCTTACTTGGTTTAAATACTTCTTGCCGGCTGTATTTATACAGGAAAAGTGCTTCGAAACTGAATTTTATTGCGAAGTTATGCTTAAAATGGCAAATACTTTTAAAATAATCAATGCTAAAAACTAATTTATGTTGACACATGTGAATTATAATCCCATCATTACAGTTTCCTCCCTTCCGTAAGTGGCGTTTTTAGCATATTGCCAGGAAATACAAATAAAGTATAGAAATATGCACAGTTTTTATGAACTAATTAATATTAATCCTACAAAATGGGAGTTTCTAAGAAAGATGAGCAATGCTAATAAAACCTTATAATAGCAAATAAAAATGAAATATTTAATTTTTTTTTGCCGTAAAAACATTTAGCTACATATATATGTAGGTAAGGAGTGCAAGTTTTCTTTTACTTCTTTTGATTTTTATTGTAAGAGATGGCACCACTAATCGAAACCACGTGAGTTTTAGCTGCGCGATACGATGAGGTCATGTATTTATAAAGGTGGCAGAAAGAAGAAACTGGGAGTTGCACCAAAGCTTGGACGAAGGCAGGTCAGAGGAAATCGCTCTCTCCGTTGTTTTGAGAAAGAGTATGTGTTTTCGGAATTAGTATGGTGTTATCTCGAATTATTTAAAACCCCTTGTAAATAATTAATGTTTTAGTTGTGTTATTAATAAATTAAGTTATTTTAACTCTGCGTGCTTATTTTAACATTAAAATCGAACCTTCCCCTAGACGCCGTCCCACATATATATGCACAACTTTATATATATATATATATACTTTAAGAATAAATTTATCCTACGATGTTAGAATAAACATGCATAAGAATTTTATGAAAATATATACATCAACACTAATTCAAACCCCATCCGTTTTTTAGAAAATGAAAGAAATCAATTCCATGTCATTCAATATCTAACGTGAAATACCTAAATTAACTTGAATTGGATGTCTACTCTGTGGCTTAGAGGTAGCAAGCGTGCCCGGCTGGAATCGATAAATTTTCTGGATACGAAAATCGTAGGCATGCATGTCATATGATTATGTGGCCTGTAAAAGATCCTTTGAGTATCAATTTGGTTTTGGTACTCTGGCAAAATTAAATCACAGCAACATTTAACATTCCACGAGAGTTTGAACTGAATAAATTCAAGTGGGATTTGCCGTGTCTACAAAGATGCAGCCCACTTGGGGAAAAAATATAAATTAGATGAATCATTGACAATATAAAAGAAGGAACCAGCAGATTCCACAATAGAGTCACGTCGCTTAACTGGCGAGAGAAATCACTTAATGGTTTTAAGCAGAGACGCTAGGCTGTAGACAGAATTCATGAGCGGACTCGGAAGGGCAGTTGATCGTTTTATCGCATTGGGTAGCCACCTACACACGAATACGGTGCACTTGGCTGCGGCGAAGATGGTTGGAATAAGAGTGCACTATGAGATGTTAAGAAAAGTAACCTATTCACACGCGGCAAACGTTGAAGGTCCCACACACACAATTCAGTTCTGTCAACTTGTTTCAGCATATGTTTGATGCTCCGTAATCATTATCAGGATAATGCCGGTTTATCCATTGGGAGCCATGGGGGCCGGATAAGCTGGACTTAACCAGTTTCTGGTTATAAATATCGATCCACCATTGCTAAAGGGCCTATAGATCTACTGCGCCGAGGGCCCGAAAGGAGTTTAAACCGGCACTGTATCTTAGAGCTATTATTCACCAATTGGGCGGCAGTGGCTTATCCTCATGGTGTCAATTACGAATGCCGTTGGTCCGTTTCCGTACGCTTTGGTTTTGGGATAAACCTAAGTGCACCATCTGCGTCGTACACAGACTTATTTTGTAAGTTGGTTAGACGAAAAAGCCGAAGCGTAATCCTTTATGCTAAAAATTAAAAATATTTTGGTCTATTAGAGGGTTGAGCCCCCAAACTCCACTCTTTTTACACTATCGAGCACTGTGGAATGGGACAGCGTTCTCCTACAAATAACGCTTTTTTTATTTTCAGAATGACAATTGACGTGTAATGAACCCAATCCCATCACAATTGTAGAATGCCACTCTGTTTTACAACGTAGCATCAGGTTTCGCCTAGAATAATCAGTTATTTTTGCTCCATATTGGCGACATGGCCGCCGAAAAGTGCCAGACATCCGTGCTCAGACAGTTTTGCTTAGTGCTAAAAATTCGAGCAAACTGTCTTTTTAAATAAATCCAACTGTCTGGGATTCATTTTAGATGCAAAAGTAGCTTTCGCCCAGCACATCTAAGCTGCCCACTAAAAGGGGATCGAGACTAATTTTCACTTACTATCATTTTCAGGGACGTCTTTAGGCATGGGCCCGGGGCCTCGGCTTTAATAGCATATTGATTCAAATAATTTCAACCGGTCAAATGTTTTTTCCGGCTTTATTTTTCGAAAAACTGGGAATTTCGGACGATTTGGTTATATGTTATGACCTTCGTTTGTGTATAGGCCTGGGCTTACCACCACACCGTACACCTTTATTACTCAGTGGTGTAACATACACCTCCGCATCTCGGGGGGGGGGAGCAAGGTTCTAGGGGGCTCGAACCTGACTGTTGCCAAGTAAGTGCCTACTCTTTGTAAAACCCAACTTGGGGGCCCAAAACCTGACTTTGCAGAAGGGGTCCAAACGTTCTCCGTTATACCACTGTCATTACTCTTTCAGTCAAACAGCAACAGCAGGTTTGTACGATGCAAATCATGCACATTTATTTGTTTCAGGTTATTGTTTGTACGAGTATTAGGTAACGCATGCTGTGTACTGTCTAATTTTAATAGTCATGGATGGGGTCTATATTTGTATTCTGGGCCCAGGGCCTACTTCTGCGTAGGGGCCCATGGCCTCAAGAAGTCTTAAGACGTCCCTGATCATTTTATCGGAAAAAGGCCGAGGATTCTGAGGACTATCCTTGCACCACATAATTCCTATATAAAAAAGAAAGAATTCGCATAATTTCTACGAGTGATTTGACAGACTGACCTGGCTTGAGATTCACTGAATCTGCGCGGCGAAAGTTGCTGGTCTCTGGACACCGTAGGCTGCAGGAAGTTCTCAGAAGGTTGTTTTTGGGCAGCAAGGCGGAAGGGGATCTCATGTCCGACCTCCACGCTGGAGTGCCTTCTCAGCTTGGAACGTTTCTCAGCTGGTTTCGCCGGCAAAGGGACCGGAATATTGGGAGGAAATTCCACTAGCCACATATCTTCCTCTTCAAACTTCACGTCGGCCATCTGAAAAAAAAAGATAAAGAATTAAATGCATAAATTCAAAGATTAGCACACATTGTTATTAGAATTAAATTTCCTTACACGTATAGATTAACAGGACGTGAATGTATCATTTTTATTTTATTAATATTAAAGTACATTCTCAATCAGCAGCTATACTAGATGATTAAATGGATTTTGTTGCACGTATTGTAATCAAGGCATACTTACAAAGTCCAAAGGTAACTGGGTGTCCAGACTGCTGACCGCAGAGTCCTCCGACGGTTTGTTTGGAGGGGAAGATTTTTCGAGTGGTGACGAAGGGCGCGGTTCTTTGGGGACGCATTCTGCTCCCTGGACTGTATCGCCGAGCTGAAAATCAACATATCGATATGAAATTAAAGATTTCACATGAAACTGTAAGAACATCGATAGCAACAATGAAAAGGCTTTGCGATCTACACACGGATATGTTCCATAAACAATGTTAAAAACAAAAACACAATCAGTATTTGTTTTTTAAAATGTATTTAAAAATTTGTTTTCTGTGTATACACGTACTGTGGAAATAAGGGTGGTTTTAATACCTTATTGTTTAACAGAAAAGAAAAATTAATACAGTCAAGCACAATCCCGTTTCAAAAACATCCTTTCAGTTATGTATTAAGAAATTATTAATTCAATTAAGTTGTTTCAAAATAACTTTTATAAAATGCCGATTTAAATTAACATGTTGTAAAAACCGGCGAATTTTGTGTTATTTTTTTTTAACTCTCTTGGTGAAAACTCTTTTACTTCAATTATTTGTGAGGTATTATAATAATGTGAATTAAAAAAAAATAGCTATAGCAGCATTGTTGCATCTATGTTGAAGTCGTAAGGGAAGTAGAGTTGTATATTTCCAAGAAAAGCGCTTAACAAGGAAGTTTCGTTATCGGGAGAATATAGTCGAGTTTTGAGGGTTATAAGTCGAGTCAAGATTTCAGCAAAAAAGTTAAGTTAGCTTATGTATTAATGAGTATATGGTGCGCGTTCAGATTCAGCTCTGATGTGCTCGCGAGATTCAAAATATGGAAAGAAATGTATTGATACAGATTGATCAAGTATTGATATTAGTTAACTTAATCGGCTCAGTGTTACGATGCCAATAATCAATAATTGGATGCTCAGGAGTGGGGGCCTTGATGCTCACATATTTGGTTCTTAAAAATGCGTGCAAGTGTTAAAGTAGAGCGATGTAAAAAATATGCACCAAAAACTGTTTTTTAAAATATATTATATATTTCAATATGTACAACATTGATTTCGAGGAATTCTATTGAGATTTTGGCTGTGTCCTGGAGCATTGCGGAAGATCAATAATGCTTTAAATTGTTAGATTATTTTTACAATATTACTTAATTAAGCACGAAGTGAAAAATAAATCAATTTTTAAAAACAACGCAGTAACTTGGGTATTTTTATCTGATTTCCAAATGACCAGAAGCAATTCTTCCTTGTTTTTTCCCCTCTCAATGCTGTAATGGTATAAATTTTAAATAACCAGCCTTTTATACAAAGAAGCAATGTCAATACATTTTTGAAAGGCTTATATCCAAGAATAATCGATTCTTGCTTCAATAAAAATGTAAATACGATTAGGCAATATCCCTCACCCTCAATATAAACCCATCTCAACTACATTGAATAAATGACAAGGAGAATACTCTCCCTCTACAATAATTTTTGACTTTAAGGGAGTAAATTCTTTCGAAACATCTTTATCCTCATCGGTGGATTCTCCAGCGAATTTAATATTGTGTACAGAATATCTCATTTTAAATTTGTCAAACTAGTCATTACTTGCTTGAAACACTGTATTAGAATCAAAATCTTCTTTCGATGAAGTCTTCCAATCTTCATACAAACTAAATGCCTTAGCTTGGATAATTGAAAAATTTAGAGGGATAATTTTTTGATGTTGATCATCAATCCATGATGACAAAGATCTTTCCTATTCCATCCATTGTTGTGTCATGTCTTCTCGAAACAATCTTTGGAGATATAAAATACTTTCAAAATTGTAGAAACATACATCTTTTCTTATTGTTTGTTGTCGTGTCCTTCCCGAAGGGAAAGAATGAAAGTTGCCAGAGCCTGAGGCAGGTTGGACTTTTGCATGATAGATGGCGACACCACCTATCTCCATTCCCCCAATTTAGACATGGAACTGGAGGGGAGAGAAATATTCTTCAGCCCCCTTGCACTCATGGTTTCTTTTGCGACCGCCCACAAGACTTTTGGACCCACTAATTTAACGAGCACGTACTACGTGTGTACTCGGAGGGTATTTAATGGCATCGGGCATCTCGAACCCAGGCCCTCCGATCTGTGGAGTCCGATGGTCTAACCACTAGGCTACCCACGGCCTCTACTTTGCCTCTTATTTTTTTTTATAATTGAATAAAAAAATTTCACTATCAAAAATATTTTAAAAATTGAATTTTTAAAAATGCGCGAAAATAGAGAGTCGCTTGTATAAGTTTGATGAAGCGTTAAAGGCTCCGTTCTACTGACCATTTTCAATTTTTGAACGGAATGCTAATTCTACGGAACTTTTATTTTCCTCCTCAAACCTACATCAGGGGTTCGGTTTGTTGTTGTAACTAATCAGATAGTCTAGCAATACTAGACAAACTATGAATCCAAAGGTCTCTTAAAAAGTTTAAAAACAGAAGAGGCCCCCTGAAGAACCTCGTCCTTTTTATAAATCCACACAAAGCCAAGATACATGTAGGGGTGACCATACGTAATAACACCAGTGGCATTTCAGGAAGATCTGACCCTGATGAAAAGGGAGTGCTTTCATACGGCTGCTCATACAGCGCGAGAAGGCAGTCTGATATTTCCTAGATGCATGCTTGCATGAACCTTCTGGGTTTCTTCCAAAATATATCAAAGATGACTATGAGGAGTTCTTCCAAGTTGATTAAGATCATTCTTCTTCCGGGAGGATAACTCACGAAACGTAAGATTACCAGTAGGGCTCACTCTCTCCTCAGCCGCAGTTCTGGCCAAGAAATTGACCTTCTCATTACCATCGATCCCACATAGGATAAGACCCACTGAAAATATACGAGTACCCTATGACTAGAAGAAAGCCGACCAAGAAGATTCAGCATGTCTAAGCTAGTCTGGTCACCAGTAGGTGCTCAATTGAAAAGACGCTGAACTGAAAGCATGGTTCTCTGTCAAAATCCAAACATGAAATTGATTCTCGGTTTCGCCTGCAAACCCCTTCTGATAGCAATAAGCTACGATCTAAAAACTGGACAACAATTCGTATTTTTAATCATAATGTCCACGGCACCGGTAGGAATAAGAATGTGTACTCCACTACCAGAAATTTCCCCATCACCTCTGCTGCCATCAGTATAAATCTTTAAAGATAGCCTTGGTTTACCGTGGATTGCTTCCAAAGCCAATTGTCTGATGAAATCCAGAATCTCTGAGAGTGTTATAATTCTAGTCAAGACTTCAAGTTTCAGATCAATATTCAGGGAAGGGGGGCATAAATAATGAGGTTCCCCCTTAGCAGAAGGCAAACCCAGCGTCTTTTCAAAAGAAAATAGGCTATGTTTCTTCAAACGTTGGTTGTCAGTCCAGTCGCAAAGGTATGCAGTGGTTCTTTGATCGCCGAAACTGGGAAGCTTTGTGAGCGACTTCCATTTGAAGTCGTTCCCTCACCATCCTGCCTACCCAAGGGTGTGGGGGGAAACAAAGCATGACCAGAAACTTCCATAATAATAATTATTTTATTACTATTCAAGCACACTAATCAACCACAAGTTAAACTAAAAGAGGAGGCCCTAGGAGTGATATAATGAAGGTAATGAACTTCAAGTGAACAAGCGCATGTAATCAGTTTAATTTAACCTAATCTGTCTTAGATTATAAATTCTCAATCCACTAATTTAGCATTGTGGCATACTCCCTTCTAAACTCTACTTGTGAAAATGAATTAAATTTCACCTACGTATCGCCACAACAGTTCCTGCGCTTCTTCTATCTTACAATTACAAAAACTTGACTTTATATAGTCAAACTAATCTCCATATTAGGGCTTCTTCTTGAAAGGGATGGTTGTGAATTAACGCGAATGCCAGCCCCAAAGTTTCCCCAAGAGGATTAAGGCGAAGGTCGCGTACAGATCCATCACAGCTTGTCATAATGTTTTGAGAGATAAGATCTTCTCAAAGCGAGGGAGGTAAGCAGGTTACTTTCAAAGAGCACAATGTCATTCTGGCTGTGGATCGATTTAAATGCTATAAATAGCATCCGAAAAAGCAAAAAACAATGAAGGTTTCTTTGAGATTACAATCCTTCAATTTGTGGAAATATTTTTATATTAATTTTAATGATTTATTTGTGAGTTCAGATTTTTAAGGAGTTTTTAGAGCTATTTTTATTATCGAAAAAAAAAAAAAAGATAATTTCTTGATCTTTCGGATGCATTTTATTACTCTTAAATCGATAGATTAGTGAAGCTTTGAAGAGGAAAAGTAGAACTTCCATTGGATTATTACATTCCGTTTTCGAATTTAAAGTAACCGGTAGTGAGATAATTTTATTGCAAGCCATCCATACGAAAAGTAAATCTTCAAAAAAAAAAAAAAAAAAAAAAAAAAAAAAAAAAAAAAAAAAAAAAAAAAAAAAAAAAAATCAAACGTATATAAAGAATATAAAATAACGGTAGACAAAAGCCTTAAAAAATGAAGCCCATTCACGTATATTTTTAGTTATAATTCCTTCCTAGAACACAAGAAGATATCATTTGACACCTACAGTACAAAAATCAAAACACAAATCTCATTACCTTTAGATAAAATAAAGGTACGTTGAAAATGCATGAAAAAACTTTCAAAGCTATAGATTTCTGAAGAAAGCTGCTTTGAAGAAAATCGTCTTAAACGCATACCTTTGGGAAAAAAAATTCTTCTCAATTAATTATAAGAGTTTTCAAACAGCAAAAAGAGATTTGCTTTTTTTTTGTTGTTTCAAAACGGTCCACTTAAACAAATTAATCTCGTCGACAGGAACAAAACATAATTCTTTTACTGTAATGAAATATTTTGGAGCATTTAATCCATTCGACCATTCCACAAAGCGAAAAAGGGTGAAAAAAGAAAGATAACTTTGTTTTTATTTCCTTCCTGACATTTTTTTTATGCACGAAAATGCTTCTCTCACTCCAAAAAGTTTAAATAAATGAATTTTCACTTTTCGAGTGCAAGGTATTCCACCTTGTTCGAATCTTTGAATACTTTTGGAAGTAATTACCTTGAATACCGTAAATATTCGATCCCAAACTGAGTGCTTGACAAGTTTATTCTTTTTTTTTTGTTTCGAACTAATTAGCCTTTTCTTTTTCGCAACTAGTTACTGTAATTTAATATACATGAATCGACATGTTTAAGAGAACCAATAATCAAGTTTGAAATTTAAGTCTTTTGCCTAGGAGCCATTTTGAATTTATTGGAATAATATTAATTCTATGGAATTTGTAATTATTACCGCAGTTTATAATGTGTTTACTGGAACGCATCAGAAACAATAGCAACAAAATAGGGAACGATTACATCCAATCAAACGTTTTTTTTCTCTTTCGAATTTTCTTTTGGAAATATTTTTATATTTTAGTTATTCGAGATCGTTGGGTTCTTATATCTTTAAAAAATGTTTAAATTTACTATTTAAAATTAGAAAAAAAGTCTTGCATAATCTTCACTATTTTGAATTCATATCTAATACGATTCAAATGAATGTAATAGGTTAGATTTGAGAACATAAATGTGAATATTCCATAGAATTGAAATTATATTAAAATACGTCACTTATGTTTTTTTTTCCCTACGGTGGTACTCTCCCAGAGGGAAAATTGAATTTATAGAAAAAGTAAGCGACCCATCGTCGACTTGAAAAATAAGATTTTGGCAAACATAGAGATTATGGCAACAAATTTGGCGAAAAATATAAAGAATCATCGAGAAGGCTCTAGGATCGACCCTTCTAGAAATTACCGTAAGTCTATATGAGGGACCTGCGAGACAGTCGAAATTAGAATCTGCGCATGTGTTGTTTGTGATAAAACGAAAAGACTTTATCAGACAGATAGTCTTTTGTTTTATCACAAACAATGTCATCTGTCTTTTTGTTCTTGAAAAGGAAACTGTTCTAGAAAGCTGTTTCTGGAACGTTCTAAAGTTTCTTTATAACGAGTTCATTTTGCACTATTGTAAGTAATCTGTTACAAAACTTCTTTGTGTATATATATGTCGATATTTCTTCATGTAGTCATCCGTTCGTCCTTGTCCATTTTAACCCGGGAGAAGGCGTGCACTCTATACTAACGTTAGTAATCGCGTGGGGTGACGGAGTCACCCCATCCCTTTTTTATTGTATTTATTGTACACAGTAAAGAATCGTAATTCCAGTAAATAATTTAACTAAGAGAAACTATACTTACCTACTCTTAAGAACTTTTCAATTTTTCTTTGATAATTTGAGAAAAAAATCGAATCAAACTGAACTAAAATGTTTCAAATGTGCCTGACTTTAATAAAGGACACAAATCACAGACACTTTTTGCAAACATTACAGGAATGGAATTTGCAGGCAAAATTAACATTGTTCAAGTTATTGTAGCTTTATTGTTCTTTGATGATCGACAGATAGCATGTTGAGCTTTTTCTTGCTCGTATCTTTTTGACAGGGCGCAGTGTGTCTTATGAAGCCACAAGCATGCCATATCTTTCGGGATGGATTTTTCAAAGTTACTTTTGAAAATTTTCTTTTCAACTCAAACGTTTCATGTACATCGCTTTTCTCAAATTAACTTTCGCTATCATGATTTATATGCATTATTTCATCAGTTTCTTCCCTTGCTTGATCAATTTCAACTTCATCTAATACAGATCACGTTTGCCCATTCCGTTTTTACCCCCTTTACATTTATAAATCATAATGAGTCGTACAACACAGCAATCAAAACCACTTAGTCGTACTCAAGGAAAGAATGTAGCCTGTTCCTAGAAAATATTTTGGAACAAAAGTGACCGCACAGTGAACTCAGTCTCTCCAAGTACCTTAAGATTGAAAAAAATGTTTGCTACTCCCCAAAAAGAGGGAGATATATGACAAATACATTTTAGAGAGTTCCCATGAAGACTGTCATATAAGAGAATACTGGCATGGTCATTGGTAACAAATAAAATTTTTTCCTGAATTAAAGATTTCGTTAGCCTGGGGTGACTCTGTGCCCCAGGTGACAACTCTCGGGTTAATAAATCTGTTATTATTCAAATAGCAGGAATCGTTTGCTGCTTTTCATCCACGCAAATTTGCAACAATGTTCATAACTACAAGATGGCTGAAAGATGGGACTTGGTTAACATTTAAAAGAAATTGATATCGTTAACGTGTATAGGTCTTAATATGCTATGTTCAAATACTACTCCCGAACCAAATTGATGGATATCAGCTTGCATATAAAAGCATTTTTAATTTGTTTAATACACTCATTACCATATTATTAGTCACTGACAAATACCTCTTAATTATCCATCTACATAGAAATACTAAACTACCATATCTTCGTCTATATACAGGGTTGCTCTAATAAGTATCAGATTTGAAGATATGAAAAAATAACACTGAAGACGGTAAGTTAACACTTTTCAGAATATACTTCATCATTAGCACACCGTTTCCAGCGCTTATTATACTTATTGGGCAAACCTTGTATTAAAGAAATAAGGCTACTAAATCTAGTTGCTGTCTTAATTTTAGTGAGTACGTTACAAAACTCATCGCGAAACGACAGATAAAAAAAGTGCTGTGAATTTCAGAATATTTTGTTACCATCGATAATGAGGCGAGTGGTGCATGCATTATTTTTCTTAAAATGTTTAACTAAGAATTGACTTATTCTGTGTCACAATTAAGGCATACTTACTTCACGCGCGCATCGCATTTCAAGGTACTCGATCAGAGCATCTTGTTGCTTAATTCGCTCTTTTAGCGTTATTATTTCGGCGATGGTCTTCCTTTCAGACTGCTTCTGCAGAGAAAACAACAATACAGTTTGACAGAGAAATATGAAGAGATAATGTTTTGATTCCAATATTTAACTACTTAATTTCATCTTAAATCAAATTGTATTCACTCTCACAAAAATGTTACTTTAACCTAAATGATTTAATTTCTACTTGTCGTGACACTTGGCTCCTTTTTTTGGTAAATGAAGCGAAGATAATCACTCTACAAGTCCCTTTGGGGGTTGACTGAAAGGCTAAAACGTTGCTAAACAAGCCTCATTGGGTTAAATTCCTGCCAGTCACATGATAAATGCAATCACGTGTTTGAATTCGAAACGGTCATTAGACTTGTTCTTGTTCTATTTGTAAAATTCATATACAATTTCAAATTTTATTCTTGGGTGAAAACGTTCAAGTATTAAAGATTTTCAAAATTAAAAATAAATATTATTAGTGTGCTTTAAAATCAAGTGTATTTTGCTTAACTATGTGCGTTATTATTGTTGGCAAATATGTATTTTTTAAAAGAAAGTTTCTGCTAAAAGAAAAAGTTGGCAACAGTGGAACGCATAAACTAATTGGGTGAAAACACGTGATTGTATTCATCATGTGACTATGACGTCACAAGAATTTAGCCCTTTTATAACTATTCCATGATAAATGTAATCACATGTTTGAAGTTGAAGTCAAAGTTAATATGATTCTGGTATTTAAGTTGAAAATTTCATATGCAGTTCCGAAATCAGCAATTAAAACATGTTATAACATTTAAATTCTTCTAAAATTTTTCGAGGAAAAAATAACGTAATGTAGGTATTTTTTAATCAAGAGCATTATTTTATTTATGCACTTTAATATTGTTACTAAATAGGCATTTTTTGTAGAAATTTCCTGTAAAAAGCAAAAGCTGGCAACAGTGATGAACATGGACTGATTGGCTGAAAACACGTATTACATCTGTCATGTGATAGTAAAGTCGCATTTATCGAGCCCTCTGTTGCCGGTAGATGGAGCTTCATGTAACGACTATAATTGTCCCCAAAAATGGCTAAGTGTCACGGTATAGTGAAAAATAGCCGCTATACAGAAAGGAAAATAGAATCTGTTTTTATTTGTGTGTTTGTTGTGTTCATCAAATATCTTTGTTGATTAAATTTGAAGTGAAATATCCGTAATTCTTAATTTAGAACATTATTCAAAGGAAAAAAGTAATAGTTATAACTAAACTTTTTTTTTCTTGAGAAAAATAGAATCAAAAATTTACGTTTAACAAAAATTTTAAAAAAATTAATGTGATTGACAATTTAGTAATGCCCCCCCCTCGATTTATTCAAGATACTATACATTAGAATAACTAAACAAAATAAATCTTGAAACTTTTTAACGACAATTGAAAATTTGTAATTAATTAAATTCTGAATTCACAGTTTTAAAATCAATCTGCGACAATATTTTAATATTGGGTGCTGAATAGAATCAATTATTTTCAAAAAAATATATTAAAATTTACTATGTTAAAAAATTTATTTTTCATAAAAAAAATCTTTTTAATGATTTATTTTAGATTTAGTTATTTTTTCTGAGAATGGAGATTAAGACTATTAATATCAACTTACAACTATTTCATCCACTTTGTCCTTGATTCCTATCAGGATGTTCCAGATCATATTTGACACTTCTGGAGGCAAATCCGGTGCTTGGATGGGAATATCATCTTTATCATCACCTTCATCTAGGGGTACACCGACATCTCTTTTTTGCTTCTGTACCACCACTTCTGCTCGACCATCATCTTCGTCGTCGTCTTCTCCGTTTTCGGTTGTGGACGGCGTCAGCGAGTAGTTGGAGGACATCGGTGAAACATCCGATGATTCATCAGGGGCATTCAAGTCAGATCCGGTCATCAAAATCCCTGGCACCTTTTCATGGGACGTGAATGATTTGCTCTGGCTGAAGTTGGAGCTCAACAGCATACCATCCGCCAGAGTCTTCCGCCTGTTCTTGTTCTGCTTGGTGAACGTCGCTTCAGCCGCCGAATGGGTAAACAGCTCACTTCTGGTCCAGTTGCTAACAGAAGGTTTGGAAAGCTGTGAACTGGTTCGCCGACTTTCATTGTCCTTTTGAGACCCCTGAAGAGGTCTCTGGGGTCTCAAGTCCTCTGGCTTTAGCAGAACGTCGCAGCTGTTCATGTTCTTGGAAGATCGGGCTTCCTCAATATCGCCCGATGCTTCAGAACGTTTCAAAGATGGCGTCGCCGTGATGGATTTTCTTCTGAGGTGGACGAGGCTGGATATCTTATACCACCAGTTATGCTTCCTCCGGATTCTGAACTGGGGGATTTTGTTGCGTTTTCTGAACTTTGAGGTTATTTGTTCCACCAGACAAGTTACCCGTGGGTTGCTGTTGGTGGTATCTTCGGAAACGCTTTTGCTGTCCGAGTTCGATGGTTTCACCTGCACATGATTGAAGTGAATTAGAGAGTTCTGATGTACTTCTATTTTGGTGGGTTCTGGGCAAGCAACGGATTGCGTTTCCCCAGATTTGGTGGAAGCAACTGAAATGTTTGAAAGTTTTTGTTTGTGGAAGTTGGCAATATCACACTGGGTGTCTTTCTTTCGAAGGAGGTAGGCTAAACTGATACCTGAGACAGAAAATTAGAATTATTTTGTTGTCATTGAAAAATTTGCTTGGAGATATTTCTATCTACTGCCGTATAATTTAAGAAAGCAGTTATTTAGTTTAACTATTTAAGAATTTTACTAGAATTTCAAATTAATAGAACCATTTTACACAGTCAAGGAAAGACGAGATTCTTTTTCAGAATTATGTTTTGCATATTTGGACTGTAATATAATCTAAAGGTTGGGATACGTATCGATGGCTGCTTCAATGCTTGTGTTTAGCAAAAACCATTGTAAACTAAAGCTTCATTACTTAGATGAAATAAAATAGCGAATACAAAAACTCCATAACGAAAAACACAGTGTCTACAGCTAAAGTAAGTTTTTAAATTCCTAAAACACCAATTTCGAATTTTGTACAGAGTTAATGGCGAATTATTTTAAGCAACTGAAATATTATCTTTTAAACATTTTACCATCTATTCCTTTCAGAAATTTTACAAAAAAATTACAAATTTGTACTAAATTAAACAGTAACACATTTTCCAAAGTTAAAAGAATTAAAATTGCAATTAACTTTGGAATATTTTTAAGGCTTTTTAATTGTTTTCTAATATTCGACGTACACATATGCAGAATTTTTAATAAAAGGAGAAATTTTAATTTTAAAAACAAAATACTGGAATATATCTATCTACTTTTGTTCAAAAAAGTTGTTTTTAAAATATAAGTTTACAAATATTGTAAAACTAAAGCACTTAACTTCTAAGATAAGAACTTCTTGTTCATTTGATACTTTCACTTTTTTTTAGATTAACTTAAGAAGTGCAAGTAATCGAATATTTTCGTTAAAATAAAAATTTAAAAAAAATATTTGCTAAAGAATTACTTTACTAAGAAACTTATTGTTAGTTTCAAAATTTAGACCTTTTTTTTTTTCGTTTTAGAAGACAGACAATAAAGCGAAATTCAAGAAACAATATTAAGATAAACATAGAACTTTTTTTAAAAAAAATGTCAGTGTGTTTTATTACTGAAAAGACAATCGGATTTTTTTTCTTTTAAAAGAAAAAGACGATTTTTTTGTAGAAAAGATTCTGAAAAGAATATTAGTGTTCTTTGCTGTAAATCGAATTCTCTTACAAAAAAAAATAATGTATTTTTGTTACAGAGTTTTTATTATTTTATTTTAATTAAAGACGGAAATATCAATAAATATAAAAGGAAATTAATGGATCCCCAGTTAAGTTTTTTTAATAATTCATTAAGTAAGAAAGATAATAACTCTCCTCTTTCGTTTAATCTGTAAAATGCCAATTTTCTGTTTCGAAATTACAAACAACACATCATGTTTTTCCTCAAAATAAAAATAAATGAGCTCAAGTCTTTTGTCAGAAAAAAGAAAGAACAATCGATGGAATATTAAATATTCTATTCTTAGATTTCTACTATATTTTTTTATTCCATGTTACCAGTAATTTAATTGCTTTTATTAATTTTAATTTTTAATGATAAATTCAAAGTTTCAAAACAGAAAGATTAATTACAAGTATTTTATGCACACAGAATAAAAAAAAATGTTTCATTTTTCTTCTTTGACACTAATTAATAGTTTCTTTGTTGTTGAAATAAGAATTTAGAAAGATTAATCTTTTATCTTTTCAAATCTTTCTGAAGAATAAAATTTTTCTAACTGAAATGGAATTATATTAAAATATTTTGTTTCGTTTTATAATGCCTTATATATCGGTATCTTTCGCATTTTAATTTTGCTGTGTGTTTTTTTGAAAACAATAGATCAGTCTTTAAAGTTTTTTTTTGGATCCTTTCTGGCTATTAATTTATTTCTTATTCGAAAATCCATCTTAAATAGGCTAAAATATTTAAGACAAACTGTTTGGAAACCATATTACTCAGTACAAACGATTAATTTGAAAGACAATCAACATTTTCCGTCAGAAGCTTCTAACAATATTTTCTGGAATTGATTTTTGCTTTAATACTTTTATTACTAGGAACTTAAGGAGTTATTGTATTTACTAATGTGTAAAAACACGTCAATGAATCATTTTTTTAGAATAAAGGAATTGTTAAATATCTTTTGAGGTGGATTAATTATATATATTTTAAAATAAATCGTTTGTATTGCTTTGTGTAACTTATAACTGTTCCCGTAACTGATTTGTAAGATGGAATTTGTGAAAAACGATAATTCTACATTTCGAGTTTGGCTTGGATTGTCTCATCTGTATTTTTTTCCAGCTGTGTTTGTAGAATAAATTATGGGTACGATAAAGCTAATGTTGTGATATTCATTTGTGAAGAAATTCATGGAATACAAAGAAAGATCTAAAGAGAGTCATCGAGGGAAAATGCGATTGATTCAAAAGAACTATGCAGAGCAATGGAAGAAAGGTAAGAAATCTCAAAAGGCAAATGGATTCGGATAAGCACGGACAAGATAATAGATTATAAAGAACTCTATATTTAAAAAAGCATCATTCAAACTTCGATATTAAGAAGAGTCTTTTAAGTGGATAAAATTATTCTTTGCAAAACGCATTGTATAGAAATGTGTGTGTTTTTTTTAAAAAAATATTAACAAAAAAAATATTTTTTTGTAATTCAATCCCAGTTTTTTTAAAAAAAATTATTGTATATTTCCAATTTTTAAACATCGAGTGCTAAGCTCGTCGATAATTTAATATTAGTATAATGAATACTTAAATACTGAGCGAGTCTCTTAAATCTTAAGTTTGATTTTAATGTCTCCTGAACTTTACTGGAGAGAATTTTATGAAATTTTGAATTTTAATGTTTTAAGATACAAAACATAAGAATATATAAATTTTTTTTTTTATATAATTCAAGTTTTTATATTAATATTTGCTCTTCCAATTATTTTGTATTTTCAGAATGGGTGAAAACTTCTAATAAATTGGAGTGAACGTTTTTTAAAAGTATCATGAAATTTTTTTTTATCGCCAAATGTTTGAGCCATTCATTTTACATTACAATTTTTAAAACTCCTATGACGCAGAAATTTTTGAGCCAAATTTTACAAAAAGGAGAAATTAATTCTGAGTATTAAAATTTTTATCTGTAATATTATTTTTTAAAAGTTAACAAACTAGTTTGATTTTTTTAAAGCTGCACGAGTGTTATTATTGATGGAGCTCGTAATTTTGAACATTGGTCAAATGACGAGGACGACACCTGAGCTAGCAGAGTGAAATGAGAAGAAAGAGAATATTCTGTGAAAAAGATTTTCCCTTTCCAATTACAATTTAATATGCATGAAATACATATATAGATTATGTAAGTGCTATAATTTCAAGCCCGCGGTGGGTTTGAAATTAGGAAATAATACATTCAGTATATATATATATATATATATAAGGGGTGATGTAAAGTCATTGTCTCACTTCTCCATTTATTTTGTCCCGTTTCCTCAGTTATTCAGATATTCATTACCTTTTGATTTCATGTTCTGGAAGTCTTCTATATCCTGTATATGTTTTGTTGGTGAAAGACCTGACAATCTTAATTGTTAAAAAATCATAGAAGCAATCCTGAAAAATACTTGTCGCAGGGTGTTACGTTGGAAAATGTCCTCGACTTGACGTTAGCATGAAGGTAACAGGAAAGTCTGTGATATTGTCCAAATATCATTGAGCTATTAAATGGACATGGAATTATTAAGGTATCCGACTGGTTGCGACAACTTTTTTTTTTTAAAAAATGAAGATATGGGGATTTTTTTGTTATGTTTAGATTTGTTTAGTACATTTTAAGAAAAATATGTTAAAATTAAGAAGAGATGAAGAAATTATTTCTAAAATGGGAAAAAATAGGTAAAAATTGACAAAAAATTGCATAAACACGCCCCATTCTGTACCAAAGGTTTATAAACAAATTTTCAATTTTTTCATTCTAATGTGTTGCTATGATGTTCATTTTTGAGATGACCTTCAGGATAAGAGATATTTTAAGTTTTACAAAAACTAGAGCCCTTTAACTCAGTTATTTTATGATATTGCTTAAAAAGACAGTAATTATATTCACATAAGGGACTGTAAATTGTGTAATAAAACAGTGATTGATAAATCTGAAGGTTAAAACACTTCTACTATTATACAGAACTTGCAGAAAAAATTTCAGTTAATTATTTTCAAAACTTTTTGAGCAATCGCTGGCCTCGTTTGATTATTTTCAAAAAATCACATTTCAAGTAAAACGCGTTTTAAAGTATGACATCTTGCTTAAAGTAATGGCATCTGCTTTTACTAAAACACTTGTAGTTTTTGTTCTAGTGAACGGAAATTAATAAACTTGGTATTTTTATAAACCTAATAAGATGGCGTATAAAATAAAATCATAAAAATTGTCAATTGTAGGCAAAATTCACAATTTTAGGGTAGTAGGATACTTTAAGATCTACCTACAATTGTAGGAATTAACCTTCGAACACTATTACATCATAAGTAATCACTGTGTGCACATGCAAAAAGTAAGAACTGCTGAGAGCTTTGGTCAAATCTCAACACATGGATACTGCCGGTTTTTTCGAACCATGATACTTATTGATGAGAGGCTTTTATGAATTGGCAGCAAGAGGTTTTCTTTCCCAAGTTGTGTATTTAACATTTATTTATATATATCACTTATTTACTGCAAAATTTACAGATTATTTTTTATTTTATTCGGATCGTTGTATCTCTTTTCGTTTCGTTAGCAAAGCTCCAGTTGAGTTGCCACTCTTCAAACAAAATTATACAAAAAAGTAACTAGCTTACTATAGATGGCTTAGTAGATGCAATGAGATAATAGGCTTCAAGAATGAAATAAGACTAATAAAGTTTTTTTTTATTTCTAATGGGGTTGTAGATTGGTGTTTTACCATTGCATCCCTTGGAGCTGGTATATCTTTTTAGTGCGACACCATATAGGCCAGGAGTGGCACACAAAGATGGATTGAAAAATTAAAAGATTTGAGAAGATAATAGAAAACAAATTATTTTAAATTGAAATGTAGTTGTATTAGGCAAAAAGGGAACTCTCAAAATTTTATTCTAAATGCGTTTAATTAATTGAATTATAATAGAAAGTTATCATGTAGAGAATACTTTTCATCGTGCGTGCGCTGGCTTTCCAAAGGAATGTGCACTCGTGAGATTTTGGAATTTGAGGGGTGTGTGTGCTTTTTATATAAAATATCTGGAAGAAAACTAACTGCCCAGTGAGTGCTTGCTACTTTAAAATGAAGATTGGCTTTGAGATTTAGCTTTTATTACCGATACTGTGGAGTATTTAAATAATAGAAACTTAAAAGAGTACAGGGAAAAAAGATTGTTTTTCTACCCTAGTTGATGATATATCTTCTTTTGTGAACAAATTTTTGCTTTCATAAAAAAGATTAACCCATTTCATATTAAGGAAGGAACTATCTTACGAAGTTGATAATGCTTCCAGCTATGATAAATTAAAAATTCAATATTCATTTTTCAGGATCCATTTAGTTCTAGGTTTGGTTATTTTAACAAGATTATAAAAAATTGCTAATCTTTTTACAAATCCTTTTTCAATATCTTGACAAGACGTTAATTATTACTCATCTGAGATCTAAATCAAAATTATTCACCTAGAGCACCATACTATACTGAAGCTAATATAACAAACTTATTCAACTGAAAGTGATCCAAATTATATTGAATTTTGGAAATTTCAATCAACAAGGAATTTTCCAAATTTACATGTTATATTTAACTTTTCATGTTTTTTTTATTTGTTGGAAAAGTCAGAAGTGGCATGCATAGTTTTTTTTTTTTAAATCAGACTGTGGCACTCTTCCCAAAAAGTTTGGACACCCCTGATATAGGCGGATACTAATTGCCGCAGGTAGTTTTGACTTTCCTTCCCAGAGAGAGGCCTTTAGCTCTGGCGATGCAAAACCGTACAGACCAATGAAGTAAACTATAGAATATGTTGCAGTGTCACTTATTGAATATGACAAGCCGTTTCTAACTAAACAGAGCCATTTATTCAAAAGAATACTAATTTTTGGTTTGGTTAGATTCTATTTTGGTACATCCTTTGGCAACAAAAGTTATTTGGTTCCAAAAGTGATAAGTTCACCACAATAGCAAAGATAATTTCTAATAACCTTATACTGATCATATAATAGCAAAAAATGCAACTATTTTTTATTCTTGTCGTTCGGGAAACATAACCTCTAATGCCTACTTCAATCTTTTTTGGGTTAAATGGAAATTTTCGTCAGAAAGGGGAAAATTTGTATATTGCTCTGCATAATGACCATTTCGTTATTTCTTACCCTAAATTGGAATTATCATCAGAAAGGAAGATAATGTTTAAATAGTAAAATAAAGGACACAATAGTAAAATAAACGACAAAAATTCCATTTCATAAATTGCAATTCTTAGAAAGGAGCGAATGTGCACGATGTTCTATAAAGTAATTAATTTTTTCCATTCCTTTTGGTCTTTTTAAATGAAATTCGATTTTTACTTCAGGTCAAGCTTTTCTTTATGTCAACGTCAATGGCGTTTGGGATATTCATACATGCCGCCATTTTGTTTCACGATGCAACAACTTCAAATTTGAACACAGTGCTTCGACACCATCTTGTAACAATACTAAAATCTTTGCCAAAGGGTGCGCCCAAACAGGATTTTACCGCAATGATTTCGAAGCAATTTATTTAAAATACACAAGCAAACATTAAAGGATTAATTTAAGGAAAACTATTTAAGAATGAATTGCTTTCGGGGTCATTTTCTACAGGGTTCTTTCGGCAACGAGGGCCTTTGGGTAATAGAAAAAATCGTAATAAACATCATTTGTGTTTTTGACATTTGCATAATATCTACTTAAACCATAAAAGAGTTCGATTTCATTTATGAAGATAGCTTAACAACCGCTTTTGCATCAATCATGTTAATCGGGCCCTAAATCTCTTGTGGAGTGAGAACTACATTAATGTCGCACTACAAAGCAACACAAGGACTACTGACGACGGACCTCGTAATTTTGAACCTCGATCAAGTGGTGAGGACGACTCTTGAGCTGACAACCCTTCTCTTAGCTACCACACCACGCCAACTAAAGGACATTTAACCAGGTATACTTAACGTGCAGCGACCCCCTCTACACAGCAGGGCTTCAGTGGCATCAGGATTCGAACCCTCGACGAGCCGGGATTCCGGCTACGAGTTCATGGCTATAACCACCAGGTTACCGTGGCCACGGCTTGTGGATTAAAAAAAAAGAGATACGGATTAAAAGTAATAAAAAATTTGATTCAATAAGCGACTTGAAATGACAGAAGATTCTTCCGGTGCAATTATAAAAAATACAGTACAGTATGTTGTTGTTGCTTATGCCATTTGATCGACTGTAACATCAGATCAAGGTCCACGAGATTCATCGCGGCTAAGGGCTAGATTTTTAAGCTTGTTTTTAGTCTTAGCTTTGAGCACCATGAAGGTGACAATACGATTTTGCGCGGTTCTACCCCAATTTTGAGGGAGAACCCCTGGGGGTGGCCAGGGGCCTCCCACCTCTCTTCCTCTTCCACCAACCTCACGAGAGGACTTTCAGCTCGACGGCTATTCAGAGTACCCCCATGACGCGAAGGCACTATACATTAAAAAACATCCATGCCTTTTCCGGGATTCAAACCCAGGCCCTACTGCACTGTAGGTAGTCAGCGTCACTAACCACTATGAAACGAGCCTAATTCCCTTCTACCCTGTGACCCAGCTAAAGGTGTGGAAGGAATTAAATGATCATTCGGTATGATAAATTCCAATTATTTTATTTATCACTACAATCGATTCAAACACAAATAACTCTATAAATAGGAAAATTCAGTCAAACAACAGAGGGGAGAGACGAGATTTGCGTTTGGGGAGAATACATATAATAGCCCCTTTATAATAATGTAGTTCTTCCTTAATATTACTTTACACAGAAGGTAAGTACTTAATGCCCGCCTAAAGACTTTAACACTTTAAATATCAATGTAATATAAAATTGATAGTACCTAACTTTATTCAGTCTTCTAATCAATTGAGATTAACTTTCTCTTCCTGACTATAATCTTTTACAAGGTAATATTTACCTTGAATCTTTGTTCACCTCTCTAGTTAACTTACCTTCTAACTTTTCATTCACTCTTATCTTCACTTCTAATTCACTAACTTTTTAACTCTCGAACTAGGAATATATATAATACACTTATCACGTTAATGAATATCGCGTTTCCTTCTCTAGGAGAAGATTGGTTAATATTGCTGGTCCAAAGAATACCCAAGAGGATAAAAAGAAGGTCGCTTAAAGATCCGTCACAACTATACCGAATGGGCGGCTGCAGCAGTGGCGTAATGTACACCCCGCATTGCGGGAGGTCCCAAGGTTCTAGGGAGCCCAAAGCCTGACAGCCGCCTAGTACTCACTCTTTGTAAAATCCAACTTGGGGGCCCCAAACCTGACTTTGCAGGGGGCCCAAATGTTAGCCGTTACGCCTCTGGGCTGCAGTACATTATAAATAGGACAGTAACGCCATTAGGGCTTCTCCATCTTGCATAATATTCGTGCCCACGAGCTTTCTGGATCCTTTCTATCACTAATTTAAACTTAAGAGCAAACTATTGTTATCAGTAATGGATTTTCCCTACGCACAATTATGTTTACAGGGCCCAAAGGCGCCTTTAGTAATGATTCCAAGCGGATACAACGGAGAAGATGTGACAAATTGTAACAGCAAGCAGTTAATAGATTTTTATATAAGACGTTGATAGTATAATAGAAATTCGTCTCGTTTGAAGTTTGATTTTCATTGTCTCCGACAGCTTAGCAATTATCGGTCTTGGAGTAATGAAATTTGCGTGCGAAATTTCGCAATAATCGAATCAACTTTGTAGAAAGCTTTTAGCTTAGTTTTTTTCTCTTTTAGAAGAGTGTATTTTATCGTTTTAACAAAAACGAGGATGTTAAGCAGCGGTGTTTTAGAAAACTCCAAAAGCATACTTATCATAAATATTTTCTTTGACATTTATATTAACTTTAGTTCTATATATAATCATATTTAAAAAATATTTTTTAAATATGTACTCTATGTTTGGGGTTTATGGAATCGTCTGTCTTATGAATTTTCTCTCGTTTAATGGCGAAATATAGATTTTGAAAAGTAAATTTTCTGTGAAATAGTTTGCTCCATAGAAAAGGAATCGTATGTATTTTTACTTTCCGAAAATAAAAGTAAAGAAATTTTAAATTTTGATATTAACTATACTAAAAGAAAAATTCGGAATTCACGATGCAATTATTTAAAGCAAAATTTTCCAATTTTCTTTAAACAGCCTACTTTTCATTGCTGGAAGAAAAAAAAAAAAAAAAAACCGCTCACACATAGCTATGGAAATAAGACTATAAATAAATTTATTAATAACAAAATACAAATTATAAATAAACTCAATTTTGAAATTGTAAAGTTGGAATAGAAAAAAAAGTAATCCAAAATAATAGCAATCTAACGAATAATTGAAAATGCCAAACTTGAGAAACTCGATCACACAAGAAAATTATTTTCGGAAAAATGAACTCTTTTCAAAAAAGTAATTACTACGAAAAAAAATTGCAATCTTACTAAAATGAATTTCTGTTTTTTTTAAAAAAAGATTTTTTTTTCCATAAACGAAATTTAGAAAAGCATAAACGATTTAAAAAATATACAATTGAAATTCTGTAATTCATTTTTATTAGTTTCCTTCAGTGAGAACCGAAATATAGAAATTTCTGAAACACACATACGCTTCGACCACATTAAACTCGAAATATATAAAATTTTTATATAAATTCAAGTGGGATTTTTGATTGTCAAGTTTTTCCCGTTTTATGTTTTGCCACCTGTCAACAAAGTTGGACATATTTATAGTATTTTCAACTGACAAAAGATCCTTTTCAAACATGAAGTTGGGAAAAGAAATATAATTTAAACATATTTTTAACCTTTTAACTGTGATTGACAAATATACTCGTCATGGAGAAGTTTCAGATTTTTTTTGTCATGTCGATTATATTCGTCATGGAGAAGTTTTAGGTTTTTGTGTCATGTCGAGTTTTTTCGTCACGGAGAAGTTTTAGGTTTTTGTGTCATGTCGAGTAAATTCGTCATGGAGAAGTTTTAGGTTTTTGTGCCGTGTCGAGTATACTCGTCATGGAGAAGTTTTAGGTTTTTGTGTCGTGTCGAGTATACTCGTGACGGAGAAGTTTTAGGTTTTCATGTTATGTCGAGTATACTCGTCATGGAGAAGTTTTAGGTTTTTGTGTCGTGTCGAGTAAATTCGTCATGGAAAGTTTTAGGTATTTGTGTCATGTCGAGTATACTCGTCACGGAGAAGTTTTAGGTTTTTATGTTATGTCGAGTATACTCGTCATGGAGAAGATTTAGGTTTTTGTGTCATGTCGAGTAAATTTGTCATGGAGAAGTTTTAGGTATTTGTGTCATGTTGAGTATACTCGTCGAAAAAGTTTTAGGTTTTTGTGTCATGTCGAGTATACTCGTCATGCGTAAAAAGTAGTGACCATTGGCTATTTAAATTGAAATTTTTTTAAAAAAAAACAAAACATATTCTCAAATTTTAAGATGTTTAGAATGTTATAGGCCAGGCCAGAGTAAGTGAAAAATATGAAAAATTTAAGACCGGACGAAACAGCGTAAAAGTTCGCATAACGAATTTATTTAGGTACGATGATAATGTTATTTAGATGCTAGCTTAAAAGGGGAAGGTCTATCGGTCCGGGAATTTTGACGGTCGCTAAAATTCATAGAAAACCATAAAAACTCCTATATGTCTGTAATATATTTTTATGTTTTTCAAATAAATAAGAGATAGAGAGTCTTACAAGGGGAGGGCATGACTAAGGAAATTCATTTGGGACGAGACTTTGTGTAATAGTAGTACTCCATTAGGGTGTTCAACCCTCAATGTAATAGCGCTGAATGGGCAGTTAATTCGGAGAAAATAACCTTCGAAATTCATGCTTAGCTTTTATACAATTAAGTTTTAATTAGCTCCAGCGATGCAGTGGCATTAATGATAGCGCACCTGCATTCCGCGCGGTCGGTCAGAGTTCGAATCTTGCGATCAGCTTGCTTTGTTTTTTTCAATTAAAATAATTATTTTTACAATTAAATAAACTTATTTAGCAAAAGCTTATTAAATCTCTATATATACATATAAATGGATGCTTGTATCTATGAAATCGCTTCACTCCTACACCGTCCAACCGATCACTATAAAAATATGCATGTATATGTATTTTTCTATGGAGAAGGTTTTTGTGCTATCCTCATTGTCTTACAATGAGGATAGCACAAATTGTTGTCCTCATTGTTGCAGCTCACCACCAGGTGGCGTTACAGCAAATAAACCGCCAAGTTGCCAACATGGTCGCCAAGCCCAGAGAAATTTGGTTTGGATAGGTTCTCTTTTAATGTTATCTCTCTCTATATAAATGGATGTTTGTATATATGAAATTGCTTCACTCCAACACCGTTCAATCGATCATAATAAAAATTGGCATGTATATGTATTTTTTGTGCAGAGGGTCTTTGTTGCAGCTACAGCAAAGCAACTTTTGCACCGTTCAATCAATCAATCAATCGCCAAGTTGCAAACGGAGTCGCCAAAAATGATACCAACTTGTATGTATCACCAACATTTCGCTATGTTTCCATTGAATCGCCGTTACAATGCAAGGAACGGCATTGCTTACGAATATTGTAATTTTAACATAAAATAAATACGATAGAAAGTAATATTAACGTATTACACATCCAGATATAAATTATTTACATTATTTTAAGTGTTCATTACACAAGATTTGTAGCAATGTTTTACTTTTGGTGAGCAGAGATCAGTTAGGAAAATGTTTTCAAAAATTGACCCACAAAGGAGTTACGTTATAAATAAAAAAAATCCTTTTTATCAGCTATTAGACCTTCAGACTTTAAATTTCACAAATATGGCTTTTTTGTTCAGCTGAGATAAGAAAAAAGCCTTTTTTTGTTTAATTTGCAATTCACGTAAAATTAACTCATTCAAAGTAGTCTCCTTCAGCATCAATGAACTTTTGTAGACCAATTTTTTACAGATTAAATGCCTCAAACCATTCATTTCTTGGAATTGATGAAAAAAATGCGTTTATAGCCATATCAATCTCTTCTTCTGAATGAAAACGACATCCATGTAAATTCTTTTTTAGATTAAAAAATAACCAAAAGTTACACATAGATAGATCCGAAGAATAAGGTGGATGTTCTATCACTTTAATCTGTTTTTGCTTCAAAAACTCAACTGTAAATCTGGCTGTATGGAAAGATGCATTGTCATGGTGAAGCATTAGTCCCCCATCATTAACTTCTTGGAGAATCTTTGGAAGACATTTAGTAGTATACCAGTTTTCTGTTATTGTCTTCTGTCCTTCCAACTTGATGGCTTTGACAAATCCTGTACTTCTGAAGAAAACGACATACATTTATTTTTTTCATTGCTCGTTGTCTTTTCACCATTGTTGGCGTGGAATCATCTTCAAAGTCCCATACTTTGCTTTCTTGACGTGTTGGAATGTCAAAAAACGGTATGTACGTTTTATTCCCGTTACAATTTTAGAAATGATGCGGTGACCACCATCATTTAGCAATTTAAGGGTTTCTTTACTGATCCTGAGACGCTCCTCTTTTTTGTGCTCGGTTAGATTATGGGGAACCCAACGGCAAACTATATATTTTTCATATGTAATTTTTCATGAATAATTTCGTATATGGCTGCGCATTCAATGTTAAGTTCCTTCTGTATCACTTGGTAGGTACACCGATTATCATTCATTAACATTTTTCGTATGGTAGACACATTATCCAGGATTACTGCCAACCGCGGCCTTTCTGTGTGTTCTTCATCCTGAAGAGAATTGCGACCACTGCAAAATTCTTTAAGCCATCTGAATACAGTATTACGACATGGAGATTCATCACCAAGTGCTAATTGCAGTCGTTGAAAGCATTCCTCTTGATTTAATCCCGCTTTAAAATAGTAGAAAATCATAGAACGATAATGTTCTCGCGTCAACTTCATTTTTTCTTCTTCTAAAATTTATTCTACGCTAAAAAACTTGAAGTAAGTCAGTAAAAAATTGACTGCTAAGTTAAAATATTTTGTATTTTTAAATTAATATTTTTTGTAACTTCTTGTCTGCGCTTATCTCAAGAAATTTCAGAGTTACATTCGTACCAGGTAGTGCTTTATATAATTTTTTTTCATTTTAAAAACTTAAACAATAACTATAATTATTTATATTATACTTTATAAATGTATTAAAATATTAATTAATTATAAGGTTAAAAAAAGCGATTATTATAATATTATTAATAAATAATATTTATTATAAAAATATATTATATTAAATTATACTTTATATAATTATTTAGTGTTTTAAAAAGCAAAATAGTTAAAGATTGTTTTATCTTTATATATAAAAATTACGTGTCACAGTGTTTGTCCACGAGGGACTCCGAAACTACTCAACCAATCATAATATAATTTTGCATACTGTGTGTCATTTCGTCTAACTTAAATAGTTTTATAGTTTTTAGAATAATAATATATATAATATAATATATAATAATATATAATATATATAATATAATATATATATATTATAATATATAATATAATAATATATATAATATAATAATAATTTAGAATATAGTTAAATAGAATAGTTTTTATTTCAATTAATCGCACCATAATTTTTTTTATTCCCGGAAATATGAAAAATCCGGAAAACAGGAAAATTCGCAAAATTTCGCAATGCTTATGTGTCTGTGGAAGCAGATATTGTAAACCAAGATACACGAAAAGTAAGTGTCCGGCGTATTTCGGGGTGTGGAATCCGATTTTCGAATTATTTTTCAAAAGTAACCGTAACTTTGCCGGTCGACGGTATTTAAGGCACAGAAAGAGCTTACCTTAAAAGCCTTGGATTGTGAAAACTTGATTCCTGGCGTATTTCAAAACGGATAATCCGAATCTGATATCCAATCTTAGAAATAACTGTAACTTTGCCGGATAATTCAGGACGACCGTCTATTACGCAGACCGTGCAGCAGCTTACACTTAAAGTCTTAATGCAGGAAAAGTGCGTTTCAGGTGTAATTCGGGATGTTGAATGACAGTCTGAATTCGAATTTTAAAAATACCTGTAACTTAACCAGATAATGCCGGATGGCCCTAATGCCCTTTCCAGGGCCTGAACTTGCCGGCTCAGGGGCACAAAAAGTAATCTCCAGTGGTATCTAGGGTGGTAAGCGATAATCTGAAATCAGATATCAGAAACTCCACTAATCTTGCCGGATATTGTCTGAATTAGGTGAAAAGGCACATCATTCGAATCCCACGTCCGGATTTTCGTTTCCTCTAGAGACTAAATTTGCACGCGCTGGCGCATCAAAAGTCAGATCCATGTGCGTTTCGGAGTGCGGAATGAGAATCTGAAATCGAATTTTAGGAATTCCGATAACTTTGCCGGATAATGCCGGTTGACCTTATTTTAGACACGCCGTGGCAGAGCTTGCCTTAAAAGCCTTCGAGTGCAAAAACTTGGTCCCTGGCCTATTTTAAAAACGCATAATCCGAATCTGATATTCAATCTAAGAAATTACTGTAACTTTGGCAAAATGGTCGCTAAGTCGCCAAAAATGATGCCAAAGTGGCTGTATTTGTAATTCTTTGAATAATTAGTTTTAGTCAATTAATTTTTATTAATTATAATTAAATTACTGTATTGTCATCCAAAATAAGTGTGTATATAAAATTTCAGCTCAATTGAGTGCTCCGAAATGCATTTTATTAACGATTGAAAATTTGAACAAGAT
The DNA here is from genome assembly GCA_019973975.1 of Trichonephila clavata. Taxonomy (NCBI): domain Eukaryota; kingdom Metazoa; phylum Arthropoda; class Arachnida; order Araneae; family Nephilidae; genus Trichonephila; species Trichonephila clavata. The sequence continues at coordinate 21,039 of BMAO01011034.1, read as the reverse complement.
AAATATATTTAGAGAGAGTGAGCTAATAGAGAGTAGGAATTGAAAAATAAAATGCACACAACTAAAAAAAATCTCTTGAAAGAATCGACTGCAAAAAAGATATCCTAGTAACATGCTAATTTCAAACGAAATCGTCATATTATACATATTTAATGAACCCTCTAGCAAAGAAGTCTAATGGAATCAAATTCGGAGACTTTGACAGCCAGGCAACTGGGCCCCCTCTCCAAACCCAACTTCCTTGAAATGTCCCTTTCAAAAATGCAGTAACATCCCCTTGATAGTGTGGTGGAGCGCCATACTATAGGAACAGGAAAACCTAGTGTCATTAATGGAACAGCAAAGTTTTGCAGCATATCAAGATAAACATGTCCGATAACTGTCTTCTTTACGAAGAAAAATGGACTAATGATGCAATTTGTGTGCATTCCTAACCATACATTAGGTGTATCCCTTTAGTATTCACACAGTCGATGAGAATTTTCATTTTCCCAAGTATGGTAACTATGCTTGTTAACCTTTCCACATATGTGAAGGCAAGATTCATCCCTAAAAATCACGTGTTCTAAAAAATTCAAGTCCATCCCAATACGATTCCTCATTTTAGTGGCGAACTCCAACCTTGCTGAATGATCTTTTGATTTCAAATGGTGAAGAAGTTGAAGCTTGTATGTACGAAAACGTTGCCGTTTATAGACGATATCATGAACTGTGCACCGAGGAATCTGTAATTCGTTATTGGCTTGCCTAATAGACATATCAAGACTCTTACAAAATGAATCACGCACATGATCAACAGTGTCTTCTGTCAGTGGCGCAACGGAGAAAATAATACCCCCCCCGTAAAATCAGGTTTTGGGCCTTTATATATTTTAATTGGTTTAATATGTATTTGATGTTGGACGAATCTATACGCGACCTTCAACTAACAAGTCCTTTTGGGTATTCTTTTGGGCCAGCAAATTTTAACCAATCTTCTCCTAAAAGAAGGAAACGTGATATGCAATTAAGTTTATATTTTTCTTCGAGAGTTTAAGAGTTAGTGAATTGTGAGTGGATTAGAAGTGAAGTGAGTAGTTAGTGAATCGACAGTGAAGAGAATTGGTAAACAGAAAGCTAGAAAGTCAGAAGTTTAGCTAACAAGAGGTGACAAGATAGTTACAAGTTGAAGATTACCAGAATTGGTTTACAAGTCCTTGTAAAGATTATAACCAAGAAGTGTTAAAGTCAAGTTAGTTGAGTCGAAGACTGCATAGTTCAGGTACTGTCACCTTATATTGTTGACATTTAAGTGTAGAAGTAGTAATGCAGGACATTAAATACGTAAGCTCTGTGTAAAGCAATATTAAGGAGAGAAGAGCAGCATTATTAGACATATTCTCCTGACACTTGAATCTCGTGTCTTCTCTATTGTTGGCTAGATTATCTATTTAAAGTGTTATTTGTGTTTGAGTTGATTATAGTGATAAATAAAATAACTGGAATTTATCATGTCAGATGATCCTTTAATTCCTTCCACACTTTTAGCTAGGTCACAGGGTGAAGGGATTTAAACTCGTTTCATCTAGTCCTTTGTTTAATCCTTAGAACCCTGGGCACTCTCCGCAATGCAATTGTACGTTACGCCACTGTCTTCTGTTACAAAGGATGCCTGCCAGTTTAAGTTCTCGTCTCCTTTGAAGTTAATTCCCATTGGTGGATGGATTCTGATATCGGAGGATCGACATTTCATTCTCTTCGAAAACGTCGCTGTGCAGTGACGATTTAAATTCGTTAACAAAAGTAAACGTCCACTAACGTTAACTATGGTGTCCACATCTTACAAATAAACTCTGCGTCTTTACAAATGTCTGGGTGCCGAATAATGCGCTTAATTACAGCCGATCGGACTATACCCCAAAACTCTCGGAAGGGTTTCAATCCACGAGATGAGCAGTTTATTGCATTCTGATGGTGGTTCCTTAATAATAAGCGCAACTTTGGATGCTAAGCCCGGACACCCAGTATATATATGTATATATTTATGTGGAGTGTGATATATTTAGATCTATTTTCATTATTTTACTTAAAAATGTAACATTTAAATAAGTGTTTTTCTTTTATGCTTGTATTTTTGGTCTAAATGCCAAATAGATATATTTTATAGTTTCAAATTACAGTATCGAGCCTTTGATTTTAACAATTTGATTTACAACAAACATTCAACTCGGTGTCTGTAATTGTCTGCCCGCTTTGTAAGCCCAAGGTTACGGGTCGGTGGCTAGTCGATAGATTTTGGATACGAAAATCGTAGCCACACATGTCATGATTATGTGGCGTAAAAGATCCTTAATTATCAATTTGTCTGGTACTCTCATTAAAAATTTAATCAAAGGCAATGTTTAGTATCCAACAAGAATTTAAATTGAATAAAATTCAAACATCAAAATTTGAAGATAGAGTCACCACTAGATGGTGCCTGTGAAATGGCTTCCACTCTAGGGTGACCGTGGTATGAAGTGGTCAAGGTATCGGATCATGGTAGAAATGTGAGTTCTGGGCAGTACCACTAAAGACCCTTAAGTGTGAGGGCGATGCACGCTAAATCTGTGATCTTTCAAATGTCTCCCGTTGGTGTGGTGTGGTAGTTAGGAGGTGCCAGCTCAGGTGTCGTCCTCGTCACTTGACCATGGTTCAAATTACAGAGTCAATCGCCAAAAGCCTTTGTGGCTAAACAGTTTGACGTTAATATTCCTCCTCCTCCCTCTAGGGAACCTGCGTTCTGCAAATGGCCTAAACTGCCAAATGCAGCCCATTTAAAATAAACAGTTTTAATAAACAAAACGCATCGAACTTGATTAAACCTTTGATTTTAAATTGTACGTAAATCTTCTAAGATTGTCAGATTCTTATTGATTTACTTTTTGTATTCAATTATTTAAAATAACATTCTAAAATATTAAAAATGTAAAAACCGTTTTCTCGTAACATTTTTAAAATTGCAATGTTTTAATCTCTGTTAAATTATAAAATCAAAGCCGAAATATTTATAAAGTTACATTATCTATGAAATGTTATTTAATTTCTTATTTGCGTATTTAAATAGTATTTGTCAGTTAACTTTTATATTTGCATGAGCAATGGTAAGGATTATCGAATAAATATAACGATTTTCTTATAAAATATCTAGACTGTATAAAATAATTAATTCCGTTGTATGCTATGTTAACACTAATTAATAATTGTCATATTATTAATCAAATCTCAAATTTATAGCAAAAATAATGAAAATGTAAAATAATAATAATATAAAGATTTTATGAACAATGGCTAGAATTTGTAGAACTTTTAAAGTTATTTTTAGAATATTATTGTATTTAAAACAACGCGTGGAAAACAAAATTATTTTCCAAGTTAACACACACACACACACAAATTTATGTTAGAAAAGGTTTATGCATTATACTCATAAGAGAAGAAATGTGAAAATGAAATAACTTGCCTTTCTTCCTTTGTCTATTTCGTTCTTCCTGAAAAGACAAGTAAACGAGGTAAATTGAGTTTAAATGAAAATAATTTTAAGCTATTCATTTAGATTCTTAAGAAACTAATTTATTTAACAATAAAACTTCAAAACAGCAGCAACAACAACAAAAGCTTCTGCGCTAAAATATCTAAACTCAAATAACTTTAATTATTACAATCTTTTGTTTCGGAAAATACTAAGAGTTATCAAAGTTTATTAACTCTTAGGTTAATATCTAAACTCAAATATTTAATTATTATAATCTTTGTTTCAGGAAAATACTAAAATTATCAAAAGTTTTGATTTATATGAAGTTTATCATCTTTAGGTGTTCTTAGACATGATTACATTTACAACGTATTTAAAGTCACTATACTTTCTCAAATTTTTAATCAACATCTGAAGAACAGATTTAATATACTGTAAATATTATCACTCATTAAATTCTTTATTAAAGAAATTCTTAAGTTATGAAAGAAAATTAATCTAAAACTTACTAAAGCAGCTAAATGTCTTGATAAGGTGAAAAATGAAGAAAGAACTCGAAATTCAAGGTTTTCAATGGAGAAGTTTTGTTTTCCCTGGCTTCGCTTTCCTGCATCGATGTGTTTTCCCAGGCCGCGCTTGCAACAGGTGAAATTTTCTCATTTGCAAGCAAGCGCCATCTATGAACAACAACATAAACTAAAATGGATTCAAGGAATTCCTTAATTTTCTCTACATACGAATATATTACTTCGTTTCAAATTTGTTTGAGCTCGAAAATTGGAAAATACTGTAATACTATGAAAGCTTTTGTACGTTTAAAACTTTGTATTTGGTGTATAGATTTTAATCTGTGTGAAAATAAATTATCTTTAAATGGGTGCTTAAATCAGAATAAAGTTTTCAACGAAAGCTTCTTATATAAATTAGTTTCGAATATTGTTCCTTTATGATGCATTATTGTTGTCTTTAAAGGAAATATTTGTTATTCAAATTAACCTGTTACCATCTTGCAATAAAGATAATTTGAAATAAAATCGAATTGTTTTGAAAAGGATGTAGAACTAACTACATTTAAAATAAATATTCAAGACCAAATATTTCGAAATTCTCCACGTAAAAACACTTTAAAACCTTTATAAATTTTACAGGAAATTGTAATTCCGAACAACTACTTATTTAATAGCTTCATTCTTTAAAAACAAAGGAAAATTGATCGTTACATTTTGAAGTCGGGAAAATTCTCTGACTAAGTTTTAACTGTAGGCAACGAACTGAAATTCACGCCATTTAATTAAACGCCAACCATTGGAATATATTAATCATTTTGTAAGTATTTTTAAAATAGTTACCACTTTACGCTTTAAATTCAGAAAATTGCAAGATTACTGTTTAAAGTTGTTAATGCATTCCGTCACGTGGCTGGCATCTGAAAAGAATTCGGCAAGTTGAAAAATAAAGACGAAATTCCTTTTACTTCTTTAAAGTGTTAAATATTTACAAAAATGTGCGACAATCAGGACTATGTACACCACAGTGGCAAAACTGCTATACTAAGAGGCGACATGCTATAGACATGAAATTTAAATGACGGAAAGAAGGTACTGTGATGTGCAAACGATTATTTTCAGCTTTCAGACAAAGCAGGCGCCGGTAGCAACACTACAATGTGTTTTAAGCGAGGAAATTGTTCAGCCGCTTTCTCATTGCATTTCAACGTTGTTGTATAGTGAAAAGTTATGATGCCTCGATGTAAACATAAATGCGGCCTGCGTTTATGACTTTGATAAATGTCGAATTGCTTAGCGTACCGGGATTGCGGTTTATTGTATCGCTGTATTTCTGCTCGCGTCGTTCGAGATCAATGACTGTCAGCAGAATATGAAATTACGGTGGAGGCTTAAGACGGTATGCGGAACGCCGTGCTGGATCTCAACAGTCCACTATCACTAACCACAGATCAGACAGATATAATACCCGCATAGATTACGATCCTGGGTCGAAATGGATCGCTTACCCAAGACAACCGTGTCTGCAGACAGTTCGACGATGTTTGCAGCAGCATGGACTCTCAGCTCGACCATAGTTGCGGGCTATCCTTGACGCTGCATCACAAACAGACGCCTTCAGTGGGCGATCAACGATGAACCTGGGCACACGAATGGCGAGACGGTGATTTTCAGATGGATTTTGGTTCTGTTTACAGCATCAAGATAGTCACATCCGTGTTTGGTTACATCGTGGTGAAAGCCCATTGGCAGCATGCATTTGTCATCGTCATACTGGCCCATCACCAGGCGTGGTGTTATGGGAACTGTGGATACGTCTCGGTCATAGCGATTTCGCATTGAAGATTACTTTTGAACAATGCGTTACATTTTCTGGAGTGTTACGACCATGGCTACCGCTTTATTCGACACCTGCGAAACTACTTTCAACAGGATAATGCAGCCACATGTTGCCGGTATTGTATGGATCTTCTTTGATACTGAAAATGTTTGGTTGTTGCCCTGGACTGCACGTTCAGCAGATCTCTCGCCAATGAAAATATCTGGTTATTAGTTTGTCGAGCGACTGGCTCGTCACCATACGTCAATCACTACGGTTGATGAGCTGTGGCATCGTGTTGAAGCTGCATGTGCAACTGTGCCAGTACATAACATCAATATCTGTTTGACTCAATGCCCAGTCGTATAAGTGCTGTTATTACTGTCAGAGATGGTTGTTCTGGGTACTGAGTTCTCAGGATCTATGCATCAAATTTCTTGAATTTAATCACTTATTTCCAGTATAATATATTTGTCAATAAATATCATTTCTTATATCTATTTTTCCTGAACAGTAATTTTAATGAACAGTAGTTTACTTTTCTGCATACTGTTTTCAATGTGTTAATGGAATGGAATATGGTAGAAGCTTTCAACTTCGCCCATAACAATGAATGTACCAAATCATTTTCACGGTATGTATGACTTTCCTGACAATTCGACTTTGCAATTTGGAGCTTTTAATATATGAGAAGTCATTAAGTAAGTCACAAAGATATTAAAATATTCAACATGATAATCACTTGGAAACAATTTTATTTTTCACCTTATCTCAGCAAAGTTGATCATTCATGCCATCTTTTATAGGAGCCCCAATTCCAGCTGCATTAAATTCTTTGAGTTACTATCATCACAGTAAGGACTTCATATTTGAACGTCGTCGTCATCTGTAAATTGTTTACCTCAAGATGTTGTTTTGTGGACCAAACAGATGAGCAAATGCCCATTAGATTCGTTTTGTGTTCCTCGATCGATGCCGGGATCCAGCGTGCGCCCACTTTTGGCAATTCAAGGCAGCCATGCATTATGCTGTATGCTAAATGCAAGGCATCTATTGCCGCTGCGATGCTGTCAATTGTTACTCTTCTATCAGCCCGAATCGTTCTTCCACCTGTTGCTCAGTTGGTGGCAATCAAAACTGAACAACCCTTCGATCTTTATGAACAATTTTGGAACAGCTTTGCGAAAATTTCTTCTCCCAATTGTACTCTGCTTTACCTGATAAACACTTCTCTCCATAAACAGGTAACATTTCTAAATGTCCGCCACATGAGACTAAATGATGATTTTGCTTTTAATAACAGCTTTAATTTAGCGTAAAAGATTTAGAACAAATGCCAGCAACTTCGTGCGGTTAGAACCTCTCTAGCGAGAAACAGTACAGCATTCAGACATTTACACAAATTATATTACACAAATAAAAACAAACAAAACTTGCCATCCTTGAAAAGGTTAAATACAGTCGATGGTGTTGAGTAAAAACACGAAGAAACTATTCATTTACAGAAAATACAAATAAATAGAAATCGTAAATATTAAAGAGTTGAATAGAAATTATAAAAACAAACAAAACGTTGCCATCGTGAGATACTTAATACAGTCGATGGCGTTGGAAAACACGGAATAAACTATTTATTTTACAATACATATAAAATAGAAAGAAAAATGAACATACAAGCACATCAAAAGTAGTTTGAATAATAAAAATGAAGAATAATAATAAATACAATTCCATCTAAACATTTTATGAATATTTTTATTGAAGTCCTTTTGCTCACAAAATCGGATCACAATTACGCTGCTCTTCTATTGTAAAATCATTCCAGCACTATCGCCATTTTGAAACTTTGTAAGTATGCGTGTGAATGCTACCTACTCAATATGAATAGAATATTCTAAAGAAAGCTATGTTTTGACTTCCATCTATCCTGTTATTTAGAGCAGATATCTGTTACTACTTCAAATCATGTACATAAATTTGTGACTTATTTAATGACTTATCCTCATTAGATTAGGAAAATTCAAAAATTATACGTTCCTTTCAGTGAATGGTAACAACTTTTCCAACAACTGAAGTATATGCTCACACTGAAAAACTCTCAACTCGAGATAGTAATAATCCTTTTCCAATCTGCTTCAAATGGTGCCTTTGGTTTAGGCTTCCCTGACTATATCTTCGATTACATGGAACTATCAAATATCTTATTTCCAATCTATTAATAGTTCTGAATTTACTTCAGGTGCACAATAATATGGACTAGTACAGCACTTCTAGACTTTGGGATTTGTAGCAATACATAACAATTAAATCAAATGGAGTTTGACAGTAATCGTAAATTAATACTACTCAAGTGCAACTGTCAGTATTTCATTGGATTATGAAGAAATTTCTCTAGTCATGGAAACTACAAGTCAGTTTAGAAATTGTAGACACAGAAGAAGATCAATTTTTAAAAGTTTTATTGTTTGCTAATGTTTAATATAAAACATATTTATATATTTTAAGGGTTTCGCCATGCAATAAGGGATATAAACCATTGATTTTCAAACTCTGTTCCCACGGAATTTAGGGTTCCACAGTAAAATAAAATTTCGAAAGAAAATTATAAAATGTACGTATATGGTACCCATTGGCGTAGCTAGTCTTTAATGGCCCTGTATCAAAGTTCCTTGGGCTCTTTCTAGGAACCCATAACATTTGTGATTTTGCCTTACATGTTTGGGGACCTCAGCTTGGGAGCCTCATAGTATTGATACGGTGGTAGCTGCGCCCCATCCTACGAGGAGAAATCGGCGTCAGACAGCTTGTTTTTAGTAATTCTCATAATTTTATTTTAATGTAATAAAATATTAAATGTTTTCTTTAAATGTGTTATCTAGATTGTGAATATCCTGCTTATTATCCTGGGCTCCCTGGGAAATTAATCAAATTAATTTTATACTGTTCAGGGACGTCTAAAGGCATGGTCCAACTGGGCCCAGGCTCAGGGCCTCACCCTCGATGGGGAGCCTTGTTTTGTTCTTGACTCTGCCTTAGTAGATCATGATCTGGATAATTTTAATGTGGCTAATATTATTTCAGTACATATTCTCGACTTGTGAATTTCATACTGCATGTCAACTGTAAAGGGTAAGACTGTATTATTATGGGATGACCGTTGTCCATGTCTAGAGCTGGAGCTAACCATAAGCAATCATTTTAACTCATTTGGTCGAAATGCGGCATTGGTCGAGCCATCAGTGCCTAGATTTTAAGATTGTGGTCGTGCCGTTATTGTTTCGAATTACCGTTTGAACAGTATTTGACAATGCATGTTATATACTGTATCTTTTAAAGATCTCCGATAGAATTTCTCTTACACTTAGGAACCCAGGGCCACAAGAGTCTTAAGACGTCTCTGATACAGTTAGTGTAATGTTTGAAAATGAAATGGAATGGAATAATTTGAATTTTGACAACAGTGTTAAATTATTTCATAAAGCACCTTTTTACATTTATGAAACATAAAAATCTCTATAAGAATTTTAAAAAGAAACACCTAACATCACAAATAATATTCCATAGAGGTGAAACCAAGCATCAACGGATAAATCGAAAGGCTTGCCAATGAAGGAAAAGAACAACTTATCGACATATAAGGTCTGTGCAAAAGGTATCCGACCTACGGCCAGAAAAATACCTTTGCGGGATTATAATCTAATCAAAGTCAAGTAGGCCCCATTCCTTCACACAATTAGCCAGCATTTCTTCACTGTCTAAAATACTTCTGGAAGGCTTCCTTTGAAATGGTGTTCAACTCTGCGTTGATCTCATGTCTACTCTTAAAATGTGATTCTTTAAATGCATTTTCATTTTGAGGGTATGAAATTGCAAGAAGCCAGTTCAGTGTTATTTAGATTCAGTATGTCTAGTACAACTACAAGACGGAATTTTCAGTTCCACCAACATTTGTGGAGCCCCAGCCACTCTGCGCATGATCATACAAATTGCGTGGAGGCCTGTACTTAGTCTTAATTTATTCTGCAGCCTTCCGTACGGTCAAACGACGATCTTTCATTATCAGATTTCCCCTTTTCAACAGCTGCATTTCCAGTGGTTTGTGGCCTCCCAAGAGGCTGGTCACTCTCTGCCAAGGGCGCAGCCATTTTAGATCAATTGGCTCTCCTTAAATAGAATGACCCCCATAGCGTCGTTTAGTACTTGCTGAATCTTAGAATTACTTAGATATTCCCAAGTTTTCAGCAAAATCTTGATGCAGTACCTCTGCTGAAATCGTTCAATCTTTAGAAATATAGATACGACGAACACGTATAACAGCACCTCACTGGTACACTGGAAGGAAAAATTCTAGATATTCCATTAAACTGTCACCTTCCACTGTGCAAGCATCATTTTAGAATCTCCACTGTGATGAAATTTCGGTCGGATACTTTTTAAAGACCTTGTCTCTACAGATTCGATGTTGAAATTTAAATTTAAACAGGGACAGATCTAAATTTTAAGCTACAAAGTTTCAGAATAGAGTTCTCCCTTTAATGCCACCCTGAACAATGTATTTAAGTAAAAATATTTTCTCAACGTATTTGACCTTAAACACGAAATATAAAATATTTATACAAAATATAATCACGACTGCAAGGTACCTTAATAGACCAGTTTGTGTTAAAATTGCAAACACATAGCAGTTACTTAAAATGATGCTATTAACGATTAAATTGCATAATATTGTGTTAAATTTTTAATATGAATCTGGCAATTTTGTAAATTGTCTACTTTAAGTAGCTATAACATGTTGATCATTTAAATATTTTGTTTTAAAGATATATTCTACAAGTTTTATAGGGTTCAGGAAGCCATATACTATAGTTCTACAGGTTCGGTGAGTTAACACTTGTAAAAACATACAAGCTATACCAAAATGCTTCATTTTGCATTTTTCTAGATATGAATAACTGAATGTGTGGACAATGAAAATTTGTAGTGGATAGAACCTGCGACCTATTGATCCAAAGTCGGGTAGTATACCACTAGACATAAGTTATCACCCCTGCCCGGAGGCTGTTACTGGCTTATGTAATCATTGCACTGCAGTACTCCCCACCAGTGAGTCGGTGAATGGGCAGACGAACTTGGGATATTTTGATATGGCGAGCGTGTGTATTGCTGTTATGTCAAGAGGGTCTGACAACTTTAGTTGCTGCTCAAGTGGGTCTGACGACTTTGTTTGCTGGTAAATGGCACAAGACAGCTGTACGAGGTTGTGTTTTCTTAGTTCAGTGTCAAGGTCACACCAATGGTGGAGGATATTTTCACACGGTTGCGTGTTCAAATCAAGTCGGATCACCAATGTGGCGATGAGTATCAGTGGATAGAACCCGCGACCTGTTGTCTAAGCCAGGTAGATACCACTAGACAAGCATGATCACCTGCCCAGGCTGTTATTGGCTACAAGCTGTTACGCTACAAGTGCAATCTCGTTCCTCTCTCATTATACAGCAAGTAAAAGCAATAAAGTTCTTAATTTTTGTATTTAATTGTATGGAAAATTTTGAGCTATTTTCTAAATATGCGTATTAGTTCGATAGACTATTAACTGGATAGTAATAACTTAGAAGGGTCCAGTTTGTTCTTTCCATTGCTTTTCTTACGTTAAAAATGCATACAAATGATTAATTTTATTGTTAAAAGTATATTTTTAAAAATAAATTGGAATGTTCATTTGAATTAATGACATCGTTTGATAAAAAGCAATCAAATTTTGGATTTTACAATCGCTGACAACTTACCAAATATAAACTCAAATTTGTTCAAAAACGTATAAAATTAGTCTTATGAGTTGTTTTAAAATTTTAACAACATTTTAAAAATTCTTACGACTGTTCCAATATTTGGTAAACTACTTTTACATAAATTGTCAAATTATTTCAAAATATTTAGTAAGAACAGAAGAAAGATTTTATTAAAAGTATAGTGAAAATACACAGGATTTAGCATCCCTCTTAAAATTAGTTTCATGTTACAGCCTAACGACATGACAATACTTCAATAAGATGCTGTAATTGTTGAACGAAGTAAAGATTTTGTTTCATCCGTTATAAATCAGAAAAGAAAAATTTTCGGAACGAAATGGTCTGTCAGCAGAACAAAGGTTAATTACTCCTCCAGCGAAATGGACCATAAGATGCAATAAATTCTTCTACACACGCTTCTCTAAGTGACGTCTTTCTGTCTGCTTTTAGCATTGACAGTTAGTATACCCTGACAATTTTATTGTATTAAAGGAAATCGAAAAAGAAAAAGTGCTCTCTCGCTGTGAAAATAAATAAATCTTTTGAAATCGATAAAATCAATTTTCTAATCTTAATAATTGTTTATAAAATTTCAGATAAATATAGTTTCGAGTCTCCATTCCTTATCAAGTTGTATTCACATTTTTCAAAGCAATATTATAGAATTTTAAATTACAGTGCTAAATTCCTTAAAAGTAATTACAGAAAAATGATCCCCCTAGTTTAAGGCCTTGATTCTGTATTTATTTAGAAGCATTAACAATTGTAAAACAATATTTATCGTTGCATTTGAAATCGTAAAAATAAAAGTAAGCGAAAAGTTGTCTTTCAAAGGAACTAAAATTATCAAAGTAATTAATTTTAATCAAGAAAGAAATTAGAAATATTTACTTATAAAAGTAAAATAAAATGAACACAGAGAATAATGAAAATTGTTAAACCATTCGGAAAAAGTTTAATGCAGAAGATTCAAACATTATATAAACAAGTGCTTCCTTTGAATTTTTAAAGTTGTATTTTATAGAATGTAGTTAAATTGGCATATATTTATTATTTTCTTTTCAAAGACAGTAATTACATTTATTTACAGGACAGTTTGTTTTCTCCAATACAGTTTTTAAAACACAATTCCTTTTCTATTATTAAATATAAATTCATTGTATTTGTAAATATTATTACATAATTTTGACATCTCATCCTGTAGGTTTTAATTAAAATTAGAGCACAAATTATCAAATTTTTCCAAATTGAGTTTTGAAATATAAAAACAGCATAATGCACTGAATATTAATCCTCATATATATTATTTCGTAGTTGAAATGTAGAAGATTTGAGGAAAATTTTCTTTTTGTTGTGACAATTCATAATTTATTCTAGGTCTTACGTATAATTACAGAAGATTTGATTCTAAATGGAAGAAATAGGAGATATCAATCATTAGCATGGCCAAGTAATTTTAACGCAGTTTTCACATGTTGTATTTTACAATAGTACAACTTGTTTAACTCGACAAAACTAACACGTAAGTGGACTGAAGATCTCTTACATATTGTTCTTGACACACAATCACGACACAGTTTTCTTGTGGACTTGTTTATTAATTTCTCATAACTTCTGTACATTTTACATTGGGTTGCAGGGCATGCGCAGTTCAGGCTGCGCAATTGGGATAACGCAGACACAGTTTATACATACATTACTACAGACACAACAACACTCTACTCTCTTAACTACACAGACTCCTTCGTATGCCGTGAACTAACATACCGCCCACATTGCACTGGTTACACCATGCAATCCTGATAATAATTGACACAAAATATATCTAAATTGTTCATCACTTAAAATTCCACAAAGACACTTAAAAGTACTATATCATTGAAATAAAATAATAAAAACAATTCCTTAAATTGATTAAAACACAAAAATAAATTTTATCAACAGTATTTAATCATTTGGCATTGTAGAAACACAAACTTTAGATATGGCTCTTTTACAAATTACTAATTGAGTTTCACTTTAACTACACAGATATTGTTATCGACTCCTAAACTTAGTAATTCTTCTAATAACCACTTGTGGTGGCAAATTCTCTTCAATTAAAGGTACTAAATCTCAACTTTTACATTATTTTTCGAACATCCATCTGTTCCTTTGTGCATTTGATTAAGATATAATTGCGATGCCATTCCACATTAATTGCACTATTCTAGTAATTTTTCCCATTTCTTAAGGTAATTCTCCTTTATATTTATTAGAGTTGGGCTCAATAATAGAGATTCAAGGATCTATTAATCAAAGTGAGCAGGGTAGACTTCAAACTCATTCTCATTAGTAGACAAAGGGCAAAGGGTCGAGAATTTAACATACCTCGATTTGAACTATCACGGTTAAAAGTCTTCATAAGTCAAATTTATTCCCTCTTAACTCTTTTTAGATGATATTTAAATGAGTTTAATAGCAGCCTCCCGCATAGACCACCAAAGTTGGGATCTAGAGGTATAAACTCCATAATGCCTTCTGCCGCTAAGAATCTAGCTAATTAGTCATCTGGTTTGCTAACCATTTCATGATTTTAATTTCCTATTAGCTCTACAAAATTTTTAGCGTTATCTTAGAAAATAATTTGCACATTTCCTCTTCATTGCAATAAATCTTTTAAAGTCATAATAAATGCATCGGAAGTTAAATCATTCACTACTTCTATGTGTACAACTTTAAACACAAAACAGATAATATACAAACATAGATTTTAGCAAACTTCCTTTGCGTTGGCTTTTGTTTTTATGAAGAAAAGGACCACAAAAGTCGACACCCGAGCAATTCAAGGTAGTCAGTGGTAACCCTTTCCTTAGGCAGGTGCCCATTATTTGAAATGTAATAACAGGTTTACATTTAAAAGATTATACATTATGAACAATTTTTCTAAGGTGCGACCATTGAGAGCCAAAATTTTTCGCGAACTTATAATTCAAAAGTGAAAAGCACCAACATGAAAGTATTTGTTATACAAATATTTAATTATCATACATGACAGTTTATGGTTTTAGGCAAAATAATTTGATGTTTTGATTAAAGGAAAATTTGTATTATCTAATCGACCACCCACTCTAAGCACTCCATCTGAATCCAAAATGGATTAGGGCACCAACTTACTTTTTGGCAAGATAGGTTTTGTTTTCCATACATTTTATTTCTACTGAAAATTCTTGCCTTTGTACACTTTTATTAGAAGATCTCTGCTTTCCTCAATTCATCTACTGTTATTGATGGGCCACTGGCTTTGACCTTCTCCTCCTCAGGTTGTTTACAGACCTAAAATATAACTTAAGATACATAAAATGGATTTAAATAATTTATTACTAAGGTTACACAAATTGTTCACAAGTCATTCTAAAATGTTAAAGCAGCACTTCATTCTCAAGTTTTTCAAGGACACTGTTCTTCAGTTCTGAATTGTACGCATCGTTGTTTCACTAATGTGCACTGGGTTTGTTCGGATAATCACTGCCAGATAGAAACTCTGGACCGTTCCACCACATTTCTTGGTTCAGAAGTTTGTCAGGATCTCACGAGAAATCAAATCTGCAGGATTCTGGTTGGATAGCACATGTTTCCATTTCCGTACAGAACAAATCTTGAAGCTGTATTCTATTCTGCTAAATGTTTAAAGTCCATCAGTTTCTTTTGTAGCCATGACAACACTAACATTGAATCGTCTAGATAAACTTTAACTGATTCCAACCAGGTATCAATCCTCTTTCACAAGTTTGGATAAAGGACAGCGGCACAGTTCCAATCTTGGAATAGTTGAACTCTTAATTGGTGAAACTCTCGGTTGCTAGTAATTAATCTCACTAAAGTCACTCCCGGGTATTTTTGATTTGCAATACACTGCAGCTCATAGCAGCGCTCTGACGCATCAGAAAATCCATGAATCTCTATAGATGCTTAGGATTCTCGTTACTACACGTCTTTGGATATTTATGTTATTTAGGCTCTCTAGCCCAATTAACAACTGGTGCCATTGATCATACGCTTTCTTTGGGGTGGATCTTTCCAGTCAATACAAGTCTCCAAAGGCACTCTGCATAAACATCTTGGCGTTGGACACCACGGTCCTAGGGCCAAAGGATCAAATATGATCTCGCAATAGTTGACAAGCCTTCTCTTGGTATACAGATCACTTAGTATCGTCAATTTTAAACGAAAAGTGTCTTCCTGGGTCCAGGACACACCTAAGGTTTGGTCTCATTTGGTCTAGAAAATCGTAGATTCCGACATACTCTGCGAAAGTTCAGGATAGTTCCCAGTTTTATGCAATTCAATGCACTACTTTTCAAAATTTCAATTAGCATTATCATGGCTCATAGCCTCTTCTAAGGTGTCCACTTACATAACGCATCGTCCATGTAGAAATTGCTTCGAAGGACTGGTGCTATCAGGTATTTTCTTCATCATGGGACAATTGTTTTGTGTTCGTTGCGCTAAGTATGGGGCACT
The DNA here is from genome assembly GCA_019973975.1 of Trichonephila clavata. Classification (NCBI taxonomy): domain Eukaryota; kingdom Metazoa; phylum Arthropoda; class Arachnida; order Araneae; family Nephilidae; genus Trichonephila; species Trichonephila clavata. The sequence goes on along the minus strand of BMAO01011034.1, from coordinate 4,929 downwards.
GGTCGTCCGTACGTATTTGAAACTCATATGTTTTCTCGGTCATGTTTATTGTCTTCAATATTTGTTGCAGACAGCGTTGTTCCGGAATCAATTAGGATCATTCGATACATTTTAATGTCCGCAGTCAGTGCATATCTGTAAGTTCGGAATCTAATCATCTGGGCATATAAGTCATCTTGGATGACTCCTCCATTATACTGAATATCATTCAGTGATAATCCATTATCTGTAGGACTAGACGCATTGTGACCACCCTCACCTTAGTAGTGCTTTTTCGGGTCTATAGACGCCATGATGAGGAGTAAGAAATAGTTCATCTTCGAATTATTTTCTTCTACCTTCACTTCTTTTCATATGTCCCATTTGTTCATATTCTTGTAATTCTCTATACAATTTTAGATATTGTGGATCCCTTTCAATCTAAGCCACAATGCATTTAATCGTTGAGAGCAATGCCTAAATTCCCTAAACAATTTGGATCACCTTAAGGGCATTTTAACTATATTACCGTCCTCCTCGTCTCTAGAATGTGTTTTCATAAAGTGTTCCTCCATAAACTAGCCTCATTACTTTTGTTTTGCACAATCTCCACATTTTCGACTTCCCAAAATTTTGCAACGTTTTATTTAAATCTCATCCTTAACTAAACCGCAATGAACTTTAGTTTCATTCAATGAATCTACATTACCGCACAACGTAACAAAACCGTGTTTTGTAAGAGTAGATCTGAATTTTATCTTAAATTTTCGGTCTCAATAGTTCCAAAAATATTTCTGCACCTATAACATGTCTATTTATCTGGAATATTAAAACGTTCATCAGCTAACTCCACTACATCTGAAAAATTAACACTAGTATTAAACGTATTACTTGGAATAAAATCTGTGATTTTTAACTACTAACATATTTAAATCCTTCACGAATGTATTATTTTATTTAAAATTGTGTCGTTTTAACGCAACCGTTAACAATCTTAGATGCATCATTTTAAACATGAGATCAAAGTATTAATCTGCCACTTTTCAGTTGTAGTGTGGCGCACTCATTGGTTATAAGACAAACCATACTGCCTCCATCTATGACACCTACATTCATGCCAATTCGAATGTATCCTTAGTGTACGCGAGCTGTGCTCGGATAAGCATCTTTTAATTTTGTTATGACTAAATGTAGTCATACGATTCTTGCTTGTTTATATTTTAGTTAGGAACGAATGGAGGCAGAAGCGATGAAGATATCGTTGCATTCTCTTCCAAGGACCGAAGGAGGCCGATTTGGGAGTTGGGATACTTTATTTCTCTTTGAAAATGAGCAATTTATTATGCGGCTTCTTACAAACTATGCAATTTCTAGAGCGACATATTTTTAACATTCTAGGGATAGACATTTAAAGCACATTTTATTGTTTTAATAAAATCTACTCTTTCATTTATCGAAAACCTTTAAACTGAGGCAAATTGCAAAGCATGTGCTTCATTTTACACAACACATTTTCATTCTTTATTTGAAAAATGCGCTCGAACTCCTCTCTGACTGAGGCTGTTATATCTCAGTGATTATTGAACTCATATCGTTTATTTTCATTTCCAGTGAACGACCTGGAAATGTATTGAACTCGCTTTTAAATTTACCTTTAGAAGATAAATATCACATTCTCGCCTAACTCGTGGGGTTTAAAAATGTTTCTCCTTGTTTACACTAATATAGTCACTAATTCTCTGTCAAGGTGCTCATCATTTATCATAACAAATTAATTCACATACTGACAAATTCATTAACATTTCATGGCAACAGTAATACTCAAATGTTGCACTTAACCTAGACGCAAATTGAACATAACTCTCTGAATTTAATTTTGAGTTTTACGAAAATTATTATAGCATTCTTGCGGTGTAGGCTGAAATTCTTCAAACTAAATTTTAGTTTTCATAGCTGTAATTCTTTCTCTGACACATAAATCATTAAGTTATTCATCTCTCCTAAGATATTTAAAATTTCGATTTCCATTCTTCCAGGAACCCCTTTCGTTTGAATGCTCTCAATGACTGAAAAATAATTATATGACTCAACACGCAGTGCAGAGATAGTTAATGTTTTACACTTTTTATTAACGTTTCGATACTAATATTGTTACATGTTCGGTGTGGCGCTCACTGTTGAAAGTGAAGAATCATATGTTAAATCTTTCGAATATTGTAAGCTCTAATTGCTTCTCTAACTGTGCTAACCAATTTTCTCTAACTCTAAATTTGCTTCAATCGCAGATTTTTAATTCTCGTTTCTTCAACGGCATAGTCAACAACAATTTAACTAATTCTGTGTCTGCATTATACACTTCACTACTTTCATTAAAATTTTCAAATCAAGAACTTTTTGCATTATCTGGCACAGTTAGTTTTAATTCACCGCGACAGTTTTAACTCGTCTTTCTTCAACAACAATTAAGACATAATTAAATAATTAAAATTCTCAAAAATTCAAAGAACATTGCTCTCACCTCATCACTGGCTGCCGAACTTGGCTGCTTACACAAATCACTGTTGCCACTTAGCTTTTACACAAATCACTGATATTTTGCCACATGGCTTTTCATTTAGTCTTTTTAATCCATAGGTTAATCCATTAGTTCTCTGGCCTCATGAGACCAGTGTTGCTCGATAAGCTCTAACACGTAAGTGGACTGAAGAGTCTCTTACATATTGTTCATGACACAATCACGACAGTTTTCTTGTGGACTGTGTTTATTAATTTCTCATAACTGTACATTTACATTGGGTTGCAGGGCATGCGCAGTTCAGGCTGCGCAATTGGAATACCTGTAGACACAGTTTATACATGCATTACTACAGACAACAACACACTCTACTCTCATAACTACACAGATATCGCTTCGTATGCCATTGAACTAACACAACTAATGAACTTTTACTAACAGGAGTTGTACTGTACCACTCCTCCAGAGTATGTGCTACTATTAAGCTGAAAGAAATAATGACACAAAACTTTGTATCAGCACTATATAAAAAGTTACAGAGCTACAAAGCCCGGACAAGGTGACTTAACTCCTTGTCTAGGCATAAAACTCGCTTCTATGTATTTATTCTTTTAAGTTTAACAAGGAAAAGTATAAACAATTCTTTTTGTGAAGATTTCTCAAATGCAGGTAGAATTTTTCGAAAAACTTTTGCAAACAATAAATTTACTAGATAAATTTTGAAAATTTTGTTATAAACTAGCGAAATTCAGGAAAATTTGTAGGAAAATTCAGGAAAATGGGAGAAAATTTAAATATGATTCAGCTCATCTAGGGCACAAATGCGATAACGCCGAAAACCCGGTCAATTGGTTGTATTGGCTGAGAAAAGATTACGACAAAATATGGAACGAAGACGAAAAATTTGCGTCTAATAGCACTTTTGTTCTACGTGAAAAACGCGCTAAAATATCAAAGATCAAATACAAAACTAGGAACTTTCAAGTTATCTCATCAAATAATTATCCTAGACTCTTTAAATTTGCTGGAACATCTTTGTAGCCAAATTTGGTTGCAACGAAATTTGGCAACAGGGTTTTCTCCAAGTCTGTCTCGCCAAACGATTACTATTCATAGCATTATTGAAAATGTGATCTCTGTAAATGATCTTCCGGCACAATTACCTTTCGGCAAGAACGAAATTTTCCCAACATTATATGATATTTCAAACACATCTTAACAATTTCATAACTGTTTAAAGTTTCCGGAACCTGTTTATTCACGTGACTAGAAATGATTATCGACCAACAAGAGCACGATCTTAATCCTTAAACCATCGAAGATAAATATTTTATAGAAATAATGTGTTTCATTCATTTACGACTCATAGTGGGCGTGATCTTTCATGACTATTTCCTCATTTTTAATAAAAATAATAAAAGCCTTCACTAAGTGTTTTCTATCAAACGGAACAGATGTTTGATAATATTTTCGATAAATAGTTTCGAAAAATCTAAAAATTTAAAGATTACACCAAAAAGATTATTTAACATACTATAATTGAAAGTATGTTTTAAAACACTTTTGAAAAACAAGTATATAAGATTTACTACAAAAAGTAATAAAAGATTTTAAAGTCAATTCCTGCTTTGAATATAGATGAATACCAAGTATTTTATTAACGATTGAAAATTTGAACAAGATATATACATGTATATATATATGGAAGGTAATGAACTAATAGTAGGAATTGAAAGAGCATGATTTGTCTGCATTGTTGTAACAATGCACACCCAATTTACAGCTAGTTTGGCTGAAAAACCGGCTTTCAGCCTCAACTTTTGTTATTGTTTAACAGTTTCATTGTTATAATGGAACAAATCTATGTTGGCGTCAAGGCTCAATAATTAATTTAATTAATATTTTGAAAACTAGTATTAACATCAAGTGTCATCCACACAAGTTAAAATTCATTTTGAACTGGAATAGATGAATAGAAGGATTTTATTAACGGTTGAAAATTTGAAGAGATTATATGTATGTAATAATCCCAGTAAATAATCTTTTAATCCTTTTAAATATCTTTTAATTATACAGTCCATCCTTACAGAACAACGTTTTAATAAATTAGCCATCCATAACGAGGAATGTACAAACTATCCAGCTGCAATCAGATCGTAGTTTGAGCACCTATAAATACTGGTTTCTGGGACCAACGTTCTTTCCTTCTGTGTTGTCTGCGACAATTTGTAGCCAGCTGCAGCTTGGTTTATTATTATTGTATTGTTGTCCTTGTTACAATTAATCTCAGGACTGCCTCATCAATCCAACTAAAGGAAACCATCAACAATAGCGATCATATTATAAAGAATCATTTCAACGGCATCGTCTATTTCATCTATATCTATATAAAGGAGAAAGCGACTGACTGATAATCACGATATATCGGAACCACA